>VWZK01014543.1:0-64430 GCA_013396935.1 Baryphthengus martii
TATTATTTATTATATTAATATTTGCAATTAGTTTGGGGAAAACACGACAAGATATTCTTGGCATAATTATGTGACTGAGTTATTTTCCATTAGGTATGATAGGTTATACCTGCAATCTATTAGAACTATGCAAAAGCTTCACGTGCATTTGAAGAACTTAAAAGTACTCTTTTTCATCTGTTAATAAGTAGTCAACTGGTAACGCTGCTCATTTTCCAGATTTCACATCATTAACAGCTTTCTCATATAACTCTAAACCCTCAATATAGGCTTCAGGTAAGAATTTAAAAGTTATTGAGTAGGCTTCGCTATAGTTTTTAAGTGATTTTTGATGCACAAGCTAGTTTTTGTGTTCTTCTGTACACAAAAAGCCATCTTCTAAAAAACCCTGTACTTGTCATTTCATTGTTTCCTCATATGACCAAGCACATTTCTAAGCAGGAAAACTAATAAAGAGGAAACAAACCCACTCTACTAAGAGGGGTAAAAGGTGCACTATGAAAAAAAAACAACAAAAAAACCACCAAACCAAAACACAATAAAATTACTTAAATTACTGATAATCCACTTTTCACAAAATATGTTTGGTTCTATTCAATTCTGTGATCTCATAAGTTAGTATACATTAACCATAAAACAAAGTAAGTTCGCAAGAACAACACTGGGAAATACCATAAATAAGGACTATGCTGATGAACCTACAAGAAACATGGCTAGTACTGTAATCAGCAAATTCAGTAAAATGTTTTCAAAACCTTCCATGTACATTAAGTGGGTGTACTCCTAACAGACACAACTGGATATGTCTGCTATGTAACAGAAAAACAATTCCTAACTTTCGATAAGACTTAGGCTTGAAAGTAATTTTTTAACATGCAATTTGAATCTTGTCTATGCTGGAAAGTAGCACAAGAACTCAGGTCAGCTATTTGCTCTGAGACTGCTACACTCTTGGAACGTGCACTTGCTGACTTCTCTGCTCGCACCATATATTCTCACAGGATGTACCACCAGCCTCTGTCTCACAGTTCCTGTGAGATACTGTCTTGTTTCTGGACCTTATACTACTTGATATTTTTCAACACTCCATATTGGATGACAGGCTAGGATGTTCCAGGATGACTAATATGTCACGTCAAGCCTTTAATTCTAACAGAAGTTACAGAACACTTCTACATGTATCGTCATTTTAAATCATTTTAATCAAGCTGGCTTGAAAGAATATTTAAAGGACAGGAAAGGAGAAAAGTAAATTGAAGAAGAAATAATTGTAAGTGATAAGAGGAAATAAGCATACTATTTCTCATTTTCAGACCTTCGTTTCCTACAAACACAAAACCAGCTAAAGTAGTCTACATATTTACAATGTGGATGTTTACACTACAGACCAGTGCCTGTGGGAGCTATGAAAAACAAACCAATAAAGAAGAGATTGAATTATTTGCTGTGGAAATGTGATTTTCATGAAACATACTTGCTTATGTTTTGCAAGTTTTTTCCCTGTCTCTGAAATTTTATACAGAATTTAGCATATTCACATTCGCCGCAAAAGATTAACATGATAAAATTTAACGGCACTGAAGCAGGCACTATAATCTGGGAGGTTAATAATTCATTAAATATAAAGCACAATATCAAGACAAGTTTGGGGGCTTAGTTTTTTTCTTTAAAAACACAAATATATGTTTTGTTTTCAAGCTTTTGTCTATTTGTCTTTAAAAAGTATCCAAGCTCAGCTGCTAACACTTCTACAGAAAAGTTCCCTCCCAAGTACTAGAGAGAGTAAGATTCACTTAAACAAGATATTAAAAAAAACCCACACAAGTAACACATCAAACAACAAGAAACCCCCACATAGCATCAAAAAGAACAAACAAACAAAATGCTTAACATACAATTCACAAACCTTGGCAAAGAACTGAAATATAAACACTGAAACTCACAGTTACAAAAATCAGAGTCATCAGCATCTGCAACACCCTTGCTGTGGACTTACCCTTTCCATAGGGTCCAGATTTATGAAGGGTGTCTGATTCTGTTTTTGTACTTCTAATGGATAGCCTATTATGTTCTCTGCTGAAAAATCTGTTTTGAACTGATTATAAACAAACAGGATAATGATAGGTATATGACTCGATCTAGCTGATTTCACTAACTCAAAGAATTCACTAAACAATTTTGATACACAATGGTAGAAAAATTGACCTTACTCATTACCTCATCCAGGAAATCTGTAACAGGAAAGGGGCAAAAGTGATTTAATACTTAATACATTCAATATAGGATGATTCTAGTCAAAGGTTATAAAATCCACATCTAGAATAATTTATAAATACTCACAAAGGATGTGTCACATTGAAAAATAAATGAAAATTACACTCCATTACCTGTCATTAGAGTGTCTTCCTTTAGGTTTCATTACAGAAATGCTTTCTAGTTCGTTACAATTCTCACACAAAAACAGTGGTGTTGGTGGTTTTTGTTTGTTTTGTTTTTTAATTTGCAAGCACCATGCTATAATTAAACAAAATTGCCTGACGACTGTGTGACATTGTGGGCTGAGCAACACTACACCAGTCCATTAGGGGCTGTGTTTCTTTGGCTGCACTAATGCATAAATGAAAATCCATGTTACTGCCCCATGACTTAAAGGTTATTGTGACAGTAATCCAACTCAAAGGTGCACCACTTTTCTTAAAAAAACCCAAAGCTTCTATTGCTATTGTGATATAAAGACAGTTGCTTTCTTAAAAAGATTTTGAAGAGCGAAGAGTAAGACAATAAAACCGTAAGGCTGGAATTGAACGGAAAGAGGACCCAAGTACATTACTAAAAACATTTCAACTAATTATTGAAACAAAATTATTCATTGATGAAAATCCTGACCTTCAAGCATTATCAGAAGCAGGAATATCAAGTCCCTACTGAATTTCCAGGCCAGTACCCATCTTTAAGAGGCCCAGACAGTTTTCATATTGAAATTCGTAACAGTGTAACTCCAATGGAAGAGGAAGGTGGTTTTAGAAGTCTTTCCTAGTCTTCGTTTTTCTTTAATGTAAGCACATGACAACACTGTAAGAATAGTTTCTTTAGGTTATTTTAGTTATGCATAACAAACCTCAGCACAGACCCTGTCAGTAATCTACTGATATAGTGCTGGAATGTAAAACTCAGTTCTCTGTGAGAACAATGAACAAACGATTCAGCACAACAAAATGGTCCTGGAAGACAAGTGATTTGCAGGAGGTATAAAAGGTACATGACAGTCAAGGTGACACCAAGATAACTTTTCACTTTTCACAACAGTTGTTCCCTATTAGATCACTTTGACAGGGATCAAAAGTTAAATTCCATAAACCACGTCAAGCTTTCACACAGAAATATTCAGTAGTCTTCACGGGAACATGGCTAGGAGAGCAACAGTGAAAGTAACCACCACCCTAGCGATCACAGCTCCCAAGATCCAGATCAAGCACAGCTTAGATCCTTTTCTGCTCAGTCACGTCTATCTAATTGGCATCTCACTGCAGTGAATTCAGGGCTTTATAAGCCTCACCTATCCTCAACATTCATAAAGTCTCTTCATCAATTCAACCACTGTTCAAAATTTGCACTCATTTTCTAAGATTCTGTATCCTGAACCTACAACTGAAGCCATTAAAATTATTATTTTGGTCAGGTTATTTTTTACTTCTTCTATCCAATTGCAGAACAGTCTCCTTTGCAGGAAAATAGCATTGTCCTTACACAGGAGGCTGACAAAAGGAAATCTGTGTTTCTTTGGTAAATTGAGATCTCAGATGTATTTATTGCCAGATCCAGTTGAAGTCTACAGAGAAGCAGACACTGAATACTGAAAACCTTCTTTTAATAGGTTTTTCAAGTTGTCTTCTGGTTTTTTTTGGGTTTAGTTTCTGTGGGGTTTGTTTGTTGATTTTTTTTTTCAAATAAAACCAACCATGCAAAACCCTCAAATGACATAAATTAGATGGTTACATTTTGAAAGAAATTAATTTTTGCCATTACTTTAAGGCTATAAGTTCTTGAATTTATACTTCTCAAGCTCTTCTCAATGTAAAGAAATGCCTTTTGAAATGTGACAAGTGACAAAAGCAAGATACTAAAAACTACCGTTGCAAACCATGTGGAATTAACTTCTCTTGTAGAAATTATTTATTTATTTTTTTTGGGGTAACTCAATAATGGTGTTGTTACCTGCTCATGTTAACCCTTTCAGTTACACTTGAATATAAAAGAAAAAAGACCCTGTTCTAGTTGCAAACCTCTCAGGCTGAGGAATGTATCAGGCCTAATGGTACAGTTATTTTGGTAACTGGAAGCAACATTCAGTTCAAAGAGTACTTCCAATGATTTTTTCATGCAAGTAATTAATGTAAAATTAGATGGTGGGGGTGGGGGAGAGAGGAGGAGGGAGAAGGGAAGTGTGGAGAGGGTAGGAGTGAGGAAGAGAGGGAAAGAGGGAGAGAGAAGACAATCTCTCTTGAACAGATGACATAACAGAACAGAGAGAAAGATTCCAAAATTGTTGAATTAATTCTGCATTTCAATGTTGTAAAGCTAGTTACCCTGTCAGTTCAAAGACCCATTCTGTCGTTCCTTTAAGTCTCTGGGATGGGTAAACCAAAAGCTGGATAATTGACTCTGACAGAGACACAGTCATGGGATTAGACCCTGCTAGTACCACAGAGGAAAAGCACAAGTTCCACACAACTCAAGTGTCTCTTGAGAAACAGATGTTAAGTCCGTTTAATTCAGTGTTCTCATTTCAGCAGTAAAGGTATAGTCTTCAGCAAGTCACAAAGTAATGAGCAAAGAACTAGTATCACTTTCTTTAAGTCTATTTTCCAATCATCATCCACTCATTTTGTCTCAGGGCAAGCAGAGTTAAAAGTTATTAGCTACTGAGAGGGTCACATGAAGAAAACAGCAACATCAGAAAATACTCAGATTGGAATAGAAGAAAAGCTTATTTGGCATCAAGTAGAGAATAAAGGTAGAGTTTCCAAAGGAAGATAGGTATTAGTAATTTTCTGCAGAAGGATGACCATCAATTAGTAATGCTCTGTGAAATGAGCAAAAGATTGAGATTCCTGACAGTCCTGATCCTGTTACCATCTCAGAAGGAAAAGTTTTTCCTACTCAGAACCAGCTCGGAAAGTAAGGAAAATGCAGCCATCAAAATACACCTACTACTCACTCACAGAATAGAGAGAAACATGCAAAACTAGAAATGCCCAACATGCAAGTCTAGAATCCAAATTATATGAAGAATATTTACCTTAAGTCTCAGCACATTTTGTTTATTAAGAAACATGTTATTGAATAAACATCTGTAAATCACTATTATAATATATGCACACATTATACTTCATAATCTCTACCATATATCCATATGGTGGCCAGTTGCAACAATTTCACTTTTACAGACAACTACATCAGATATCTGAATAGCTTCATAGGGAAGAAAAAGAAAACACTGGTGCAACCTCATGTACCAGCGATGAATATTTTGCAGGCTCAGTGAATTTAGTCCCTCAGGTCTTTCCTCAAAACACTCAGGGGATCAGTGGCTTAGACTGGTGACCACAGTTTACTCAGCTATTGCAGTTGCATTACAGAAGCATTAAGGGTTGTAGAATTTTAAACACTACAGCAAATAACATTTCAGTTTCCATGTGCATCTAAAGCTGCGGTACTCACAGAAGCTACCTAGATACGAATGCAGCAGAAGGAAGTGTGAACCATGCTTATGCCGTGCAGAGGAAAGTCTCCCTTAAGAGAAACATGCTGTACATGTTGTAAGATTCACGTTATCACTTTGGCACTCTTTCTTGCCCAAAGTTGCAAATTTCCCACCCCATATATCCTTCCAGTCAAAAAGACTCAGACGATGGGAAAACGGCTCAATAACAGTCATTTTCATCCAACACAGATTCTCTTTAACAGCCTACAATTATTTCTGAATGGGATAACCACTGCTTTTGCATTTTTTTCCTACTGGCTACTCAATAGCCTTACATAATTCAACATATGAATACTGTAAGCCTGTCAAGGTACAGCACTATGAAGTGTAAACAAAAAACTTTCCTCTCTCTGTTCAGGCACACAGGTGGGATTTTTTTTTTGTTTGTTTGTTTGAGGGTTTTGTTTGTTTAATAGAATAGATCAAATTCATAACAAACCAATTCAACAGTTCAACCATGCAGCAAGTCTATGACAGTCTTTTAAAAATATATACATTAGTTCACGAACTTTAGATGTGTTGGTATTATTCTGCTTCTTACAGTAAATGCCTGATATCCTTAGAAGACGTAACTCTAGTTCTCCCAGAAGTCTCTCTCATAGAGTTTTTAAAACTTCACAAATACCTTTTTTTTTTTTTATATATTCGTAAGTCATGTGGCAATAAAAATCTTCCCTCATCTTCTGGCCTAACACTTACGTGAAGCATTTTATTTTGCCTTTATTGCTAATGGCCAAAAGATACCAAGATTCTGGTATGAAATGCTTATATACAAAATGGTCAAACAGCACAGGAAAAAATACAGTGCTTTAACTTTGTTGTCTGAAGTTTATGAAAAGAGAAAAGCATTAGGAATGAATATGAGTGTATGCACCAAACAGTGCAGCAACATTATATATTTGTGATGACAGAAAACCCAAGAAAAAGGTTTCTGGAAGCAAACAGATACAAATCCAAGTCCAGATGTATGGAAGTCATCAGCAGTACTTCTATGTACTTTATCATCCACTAGATTGACCTGACGGCTCTTTATAAGCAAGTGTGTGTAACACTTTGCTGTACTTTTCAATTCAAACTAAAGGTGAATAGTAAGGAAAATTCTTCAGGCATTATGAAAAGATACTGTGGTCTTGCTTCCGTATTTTGAGGGGGCAGGAGGAGAGGAAGGAAAGATGGACAAATCATCCACAAAGACAGAGCACATATCTTTGCAATTGGTAATTGTAGTTTGCTGCATCAGCTGTACTCACCCTGAAGGTCCACTTTGTTAACACTCTTAACCACATCTACCACTTGAGTAACTGTTGTAATTTACACCTCAGGGCACAGAACACAAGATTTCCTCAGCAAACCACTAATTGACATCACATGAATACGTCTAGTATCTTCTCATCAACATGCTGGATGGCATTTTTTTTTTTGTAGTGAAACACTGACAGTGATATAAAATAAATTTCCTATCCCAGTTTATTTAGTGGTGGCTTTGAAAAAGTTGTATTAAAATCTACAGCAAACGGGTCATACATGTCTCCTAAGCAGGCATTAAAAGGAGGGGCTGATTCACAAAATAGTCCCTTAGCTTGCATACCTGTTCTTCAGATTCTGTAACTATTTTGGTTCTGCATTTTGAATAACTGAATTTCTTAAATGAATCAATGAACATTAGACTGGTTTATTTTGCACCAAAGTTTTTGCTGGTTTATAACAGCATCTTGGTCTTATTTCAGAGAAGACAGACTTACAGCTCTAGGTTGAGAATTTATGAAAAAACCCACAGCAAAAATTGTAGGTAACAGAACAGAGAAAACGTGAAAATTAAGAGGCAAGAATAGGCATTGGAAGAGTCTTATAATAGATATATATAGAGAGGCCCAAGTTCTAATTTCAGATGCTCAACATGAGAGTTCAAGTAGTAATACCTCTGAAATTTGTTTAAAAGACGTAAGATCGCTCTGAAGTTTGTGAGGTGAGCTGATCACTCAATTATGACAAACCTCAGAGCTTCAACTCAGTGATTTTAAGATCAAGAAATATATTTGTCACATCTGCAGTGGCTTGTCGCAGACAGTTCCTACACACCTACATGAAAGAAAAAACTGCAATAAAATTTATTAATTCCCCAGAAGGGGATACAAAATGTACCACTAAACAACAGATAGATGCCTGAGAATGACAAAAAGTTCTGAAAACCTGTAATATGTTTCTCTAAGTATATTAGTTTTAGTAGCAACTCTAACATTACTTCCTTTCTATCAAATTACTATTAAACCATGGTCTTTCTTACACATTCAGATCCAGCCATCCCAACAGACTTGAATATATGCACAGTTGGATCAGACTCCAAGGGAACAGAAGCTTTTATGCATCAATCAACAACTAAGTGATGAGGTTAAGTAGAGACTTTACCCAGGGGCAGGCAACTTCAATAACTGTCCTCTGTGGAGCTTCTTTGAGTCTCTGGTCTGGAACTAGCTGGGATATGATAACATAAAAGGACTGTAAAAGGCAAACATCTTGACCACTTCTTGGTTAAGGCTGTAGTACCCACACACCCACCTCCACTGACTGACACAATTGCAAATTCTCCAGCATCAATTTATGTTCATATCAGATCAGTTTTAGATAAGATACTAGTCATAACAGAATTTACAAAAATAAAAAACTCAGTGCAAATAACGCAGTGCAAATAAAACAATGTGTATGAAATAGCTGCTGGAACTGCAGGCGAGGCCGAGACTGAGACTTCTCTTTAAAAACACAATTAATGTATTTAAAAATTAAAATGTTCTTTCTGTGTTTAAATTTTCAAAAGTGCCTCTCACTGTTTCCAGTTTATATTTAAGAATAAAGCAAACTTAAAATATTGCTAACATAACCCAGACACATGTTTGATTTCAAGAAACACAGCCTTATCTACAGCTAAATATTTATGCAATGTATCTAAGACTGACAACGAGCTGCCTGCAAGGCTTTTTATAAGACATGCTGAGCAGCAATAAATGTTAAATAGTAAACCTCAGTTTTAAATATTTTTCTCAGCATTTGATTTGCTTTTAAAGATATGTTCCAATAATGAGAGTCACAAATGATAGGGCATTTACACTCAGTTTTCATACTCAAAATTTAGTTACGTATAACTCACATATTAATTTCAACTAAGGTTGAACATACACTGGACCACATTATTGCTCCATTTATGATTCTGTCAATGAATATAATTTGCAGAAACAAATTTTGGAGGTTTCCTGACTATAGTTAATTACCATATCACTATTTAATACTGTTAAAATATGTAAGACTACAGTAGATTTATACAATAAAGACTGTTTTTTTTTCAATACTGTCAAACTGATTCAACTTTTTTCTACCTTTTTTAAAACAAAATATAAATTTAAAGAACATATAACAAAGAAAGGATACAGTAATATGACCAAAATTTACATAATAATTCAAGGGAAGAGGTATACAATAAATTACTAATCTCTTAGAAAAAGTGTTTATTATGTTTTAGAGTGCAGTATTCTGGGCAGACCTGATTCATGAGCTCATGGAATGGATCTGTTCAATGCATAAGATCTCGTCCTCCTAAATGCCATTTAAATGATTACTTCACAAATATGGAAAAGATGAAACAAGGATGAATTGAATAGATAAAAAATGCAAAAAAAACCCCAACCAATCCACGTGACACAAAGGCCTCTTTGTCTTCAGGAACCAAGATACAAATCAACTCTTTTCACCTACTGCTGGAGTGTGAACTGAAGAAAAGTCTGGCATCTTCTACAGACAAGTATGAGAAAGATTAGTACTGTGTTCAGTGAACCCTTGCCCACACATATATTGAGACTCTCAAGGGAAAAGTGGGCCACATTCTAATCATAAACACACACTGACTTGTACAAGAAGAACATTTTATTAGCCTTTAAACTTTTGTTTTTGCAGCTGCAAAACAGCTTTATTAAAAGAGATAATACATATGTGATCATGTGCCATCGTGGTAGCGCCAGTGCAGTATTACATTGTTAACACAGCTTCTTTTCAATGATACTTTACTAAAATAGATATACACTTCTAGGAACCTCCCATCTCACACTATTAGTCAAAAGAGAATCGTCAGTGATCAGTAAAATATGCACATCAGATGAATTCACTGATTCACTAGCAGTTGAACGTTTTCAGAGGCATACACAGCATATTAAAGGATTTTGTTTAGTTGCTACTACAAACTAAAAAAAAAAAAAATGAACAAAATCAGAAGATTTAATAAGGTTATGTATAAACCAATCACAGAACCCAAACTCAGAAAGACAGGCATGGCTCTTAATATCAGCCTTCCTGAAGAGAACAGGACCACTTATTTATTAATAACCTACACATAAAGATATACAGCAGCACACTTTAAACATGTCCTTTGTATTACTTCTTTTTTTTAAAAAAACTTTAAAAAAAAATATTTTTTTGTAAGAGAACAAGCACATTTACATTGACTAGGATGTTCCAAAAGTCCTAAAGGCCTTAGATGAATAATTTCATCCTGCCTTTCAGACACTGCCTTGCATTCTACAGTGAAATTAAAACTGATTCTCATCGCAAACTGTAGATATTTCCAACATGATTCAAGGGTAAAAATTAACAGCAGGTAGCCCCTCTGTACCTGTCACGCAACCTCAGATTTGTACACCTGCAAAACACAGAGTATTTCTACCATACAGCACTAACTCTCATCTCCTTTAACAGCCAACAAAAATACGTGTACCTTGCCACACATTTAAAAGAGGTCAATTGACCAGGCATATTTTAGATGAGGAACAGGAGCTGAAAGGTCCATCCTTGTCTTTCTTCTCTCTCTTTTTTAAATGGTCAATCTAACAAACATAACTCATACAAGATTTCCACTTTTCCAGTATCACTTCCAGTGTTAAATCAATTGTTAATTTTGTGTGTTTTGTCTGCACTTTGTTCACTTAATCCATAATTTTAATGGAAATTAGTCTGTGAGTGAGAACAAAAGGGCTTATCTGAGGAAAAAAAAAAACAACAAAAAAACAACAGAGAAAGAAAATTTGAGTTCAGTTTATGGTATGTCAGAGAATACATCTGACTGCTAAGTACTGTCCCATTGTAAACAGGCTGAATTTCCTCTTCAAAGCTAGGGATCTCCAAAGAAAAATTATTCTGGCTATGCAGGGAAAAATATAAGGACACAAAATACCACAAAAATGTTTGTATTCTGCCTGATTTATTTAAATTGAAAAAGATGTAAGTGCATTTATAAGAATTGCTTTAGCTTTTGTATTTATCAGTGTCCTCAATCTTACCTCCATTACGGTCCTGACAGAATAATTAATTTCAGTCAATCAATCATTTAACAAAAACTCACAGGTGACCTCAAAATAACATATAATCCACCAAGAACCAGTCACAACAACAATCTTTAAATTCCCTTGGAAAGGAAAATTAAGTCAGCTATGTGTGGCTTGGGGCAACCTAAGCTCTAAATCTCTCTTTTCTGATCTCTTCATATAGATGAAAGAATAGTGCCGCTCTGGATTACACAGAACAATTATGTGTTCTAAAAACTCAGGGAATTGGGTTTCAGACAGTTTTAATCACTACCAATTAACTGCATCTTTTGCCACCCTGTAATAGTTCCACCAGTTTCTACGAACACTCAAGAATCACTTTAAAAAGCCAATCCTTTACATTTAGGTTTATGGATACTAAAAGACCTGCTCATATTTGTCAACAAATCCAAATACAGGATTGTCTGACTGAAAAATTATTCACCTTCTCCCTCTACTGCATACCTTAAGAAAGGTGGAGCAGACTCTGAACACTCGAGTAGGCTGCTACTGGTGTGAACACACAGAAGGAGCAGTGGATGTAGATTTCATGGTTTGCTCTGGCAAATGCTCAAAGGACACAGATATTTAAATTACTGTTTCTTTTTTTAAGGATATAAACTTGTTGTACTGTCCTTAAAACTAGAAGTCATTCTCTTTAGCAGTACTGTCTTTGCTACTCTAAAGTTTTTCTATCATGCTTACAACAGGTTTTCCTTTGAAATTTCCCAACAGCGCACCACTCCCAACTGCAACAACAGTATGGATACTAAAAAAAGACAAGACATGACCAGCTGCCATAATATTGCTGCTAAGGGTCAGACTGAAAAACAGTAGATGACACAGTGGTAAAAATACTGATGCCTTTTCTATACAACTCTCATCATTGCTACTCATAGCAGTGCTTTACCAAGGAGAAGTTTTATGAAAACCTTGGTGTAGATAGCCACTCAGGGTTGCAACAAGATATATACAAAGTCATAACAGTCCAGAAAATGTGAAGCTTCTTAAATACAAAAGGCTCAGCAGTCTAAATCCAGCAAGATAAACTGACTATAGTTTGTAATTCAACCAAGCAATGCAATTGTTAGCTAGACCAAAAACCTCAGTACAATTTACTTTTGTTTTTAATTACTCAAAGCACCTTGTGCCCAAGGGCATCAGGCTTTGATTTAGTAACACTAAATTCCTGCTGTTATATTCCCCAGCAGGCAAAAACTACCAGGTAGCAAAGCTTTCACAGCAAACCTAAACCAAGGAAACTGCTCTCAAATAGACAGCTACAGAGGAAATCAATCCAACAAAAAAGATGAACCCCACCTCTTCAGGGCTGCTACTATATCAAGAGACAACCAACTCAGTTGTTGTAAACTCAAGGATACACAATAGGCAAGAATACACTATAAGCAGAGAAAGAAAGGTAGAAGTAGTAACTTACTAGACAAAGGGATATAGTTGTGAAAACTGGACAAGATTTTTGACATGTGTATCGTTCTTTACATCTGAAGCAGAATTAGCAACTTTTGATCTAAATACTACTTGAGAAAAACTGCTAGGAATTTAGCCAGATTATGCTAATCAGTGAGATAATCTGCAAGAAAATACAGTTAATATCTGTGGCGCATAGAGGAGTGTTATTAAGGAGAGCGTGCCTGGCTCACTCACACCTCAAAAACATGACTTTACCTTCCTATTTGTCTGCTCCTCTAAGCAAGCAACTACTTTGCCTACAGCTCAAGCAAGCCTGGTTGAATTTGATTAAGTATATATAATAACACTGATCCACAGCACACACACACTTGTCTCATGTAGATTTGCTACAGAACTAAATTCCTCAGTCCTTTGCACTGTAGTCAGAGCTTCTACCACCACATGGGATGCATTTTGTTCAGTCCAGTCACTCAGAAGCTGTGAAAAGATGAAGTTCAAATCTTAACAGAGCTATGCCAGAAAACCAGCCCTATACTCCACACCAACCTTAAAGATTTTGCTTTGGTTTCCTAGTTCTGTTGATACTTTTTCTTTTTTGTCTAAAAGAGATCAGCATAGCTTTTTTCCAGGATGCTCTTCAAATGTGCTTAAACTTTTTATCACAGCGACTAAACCTAGAAAGGATGCAGTAGACAAATGCATGTAAAAGTTGAAAAATCTCTCATCGCCTGTTAGCGTAGAAAAGTAACTTTTATACTGACCAAGGGTACCGTATTTGCGTAGAATAATATGTCTGGTGTTTGCTTGACAGAAACAGGTGATTCTATTTAAACTAGACAGGTTGCAATAAAACATTTGAGCTACCAATTGCTGACTGCTTACTTCTACATTCCAACCACAAAATGTCAGTACCTTGACAGTCATTAACCACTTCTAATGCCTCAATGAATCAGCCATGCTGCGACAAAAAGTGAAAACTACCACTTTGTTTCCCTATAAATGTAGATTGCAATACCCAAGACAGAAATAAACTAAGCACTGCTGCTGGGCTGCACTTCTGAAAATTAACTACTTCTGAGATGACTGAAAATTCCTGCAACCTGTATTTTAGCTAGGCTATCAACACTGCTCTGTCCATGTTACAGGAGAATTTTGGGCTTTCACAGTTTTGATATTTGCCAGCAGGGTTTTCTGATATAGCTAGGTTTTTTTCAAAGAAAATAAATAAATAAATAAATAAATCTTGGTTTTGACTTAGTCCAGAAAGTGGTTAACCTTCACTCTTTTGGAGTGATATTTCAATCAAAAAACCCAAACCAAACCAAAACAAAAAAACGTACACTGAAGACCCTACTAACAGTAGCACAAGGGGTACTTTGGTTTCAAGACCAAGTGCAAAAATAACAGAAGAATTATGAGGACTGAGCTGTCTGAGCACTTACAGAAGCATCCCTATCCTAGATCTGGTCTGAGTTACATGGGAGTGAAGACGTAGTAACACTTTTTCAGTGGCCAAAGAGGATTGGTGCCAGAAGCCTGTCCTGCCCACATAATTCACAATAAAACTAGCCTCAGTGTAGTAGACAATCTCCACACCTCAGGCTACAGATCATTTTTTTATTTATAAAATTTATCCTGGATATGGCAAATGAGACAATACTAGTAAGATAAAAGAGATGTTTAATAAATATCGCATTATCTGTGGGTATTTTTAACAGGATGCACATTGTGTTTGTAAAAGCTACAGAAAGCATAAGATTAAATAGTGTATTTTAAGTTGACAATAAATTCCACTTTAATAAGTCTTACTGCATAGGAGCCATTGGTATTATTGGATTGTACATATTTTAGTTTTCCTGGCAGTAAGGAAGCAATAAACTTTTTTTTTTTCTCTGTAAGAGTAAAGGAGGAGACTAAACACATTGAATGTTTAGAACTTTAATGAGAAATAAGTGAATTTTATAAGACTTGAAAATGCAGATATTGTTCACAGAAGCAGGTATACAAAAGGTCTGTACAGGAATAAACCTTACAAATGCAGAAAGACTGCAGAAGCAGCTTGGTGGGTTCTATTCCCTTTCTCTGTGCTCAGACTTTCATTAATATGAATATAAATTTATTATTCCAAATGTAAAACTCAGAAGATATGAAAATTAAGGATATCATACCTTGTCGAGTGCATAGTTAGGATCTTACTTGCTCTCAAGTTAGATTTATTGCTGAGCAGCAAATCTTATTTTTATACTTTAATGCACAAGAGTTGTTAGGCATAGACCATGCAGTATTCAAACATATATCAATATAGGATACCATGGTTCTATTGTATAATAATATAGATCTAGACAAGTCTGTCTTTATGATTGATTATTCTTTTTAAAAAAATTCTCCCTCTAAGCATAACTAATTGTGATTACACTACAAAGGCAAGAGGTGACTTTCTCCAAATTTAAATAAATTGTTTCATAGGCTGCAACTACAAAAACATAGTATCTCTGTGAAAATGTTTGTTGGTCCTAGAAACTGTCGTAGGACCTTTATGCAGTGCCCATTTAAAAAAACAAAAACCCAAATAACAAAATTTCTGTATATTTGAACAATTGTTCTATCATTTGTTTATGGATTCCCTTTAATTTAGCATTTTTGTCTACTACTTTATCGATATTAACACAGTCTTGTGTTATACGTAATATATTGCCCACATTTTGGAGAATTAATCCAGAGAACTGAGAGAGCTGACATTAAGTCATCCACAAGTTTAGAGTCTTTCAATCTTTAGCCTAATGTGAAATAAGATATTACTGAATTTTTAAAGGTACTGAGTATTCATAATTCCATGTAGTACATGAAAGATGCAGATACATAAAGAGAAAAAAAATAACCCTACATATCTTAAAGTCAGGTAGCCAAAAAATAAC
This sequence comes from Baryphthengus martii, assembly GCA_013396935.1. Taxonomy (NCBI): domain Eukaryota; kingdom Metazoa; phylum Chordata; class Aves; order Coraciiformes; family Momotidae; genus Baryphthengus; species Baryphthengus martii. The sequence goes on from VWZK01014543.1 coordinate 15,453, forward strand.
TCACCAAAATTAGCAGACACTTTAAAATGTAGGCCTCAGTGATTTGACTCTAATTAAATGGAAGTTGAAGTCAGAGCCAGGATTAGAAGCCACAGGGGATCCTTTGATCTCAGTTTCTCAGACTAGGCTGCTTTTTGCACTAGCGTACTTTCCCTTCACTTCAGCGACTCTTACGCTGCCTCTATAGCAGAAGAGCCAAATCGACTACAGGCATGTGGTCGGGAAAGAATTTTTGGCATCTCTACAAACATCCACCAATGGCATTATCTTCAACAGATGAAGACTGATATTTCTAAAGTCACAATTCCTCCTAAAGCTTTGGTCCGTGGGACCCTCACAGTTCATGGTTTTCTGAGTATTTTATACAGGTTAAGCATCCTTAAAATTGTTTAAAATTACACAGTACCATATCCGAAATATAAGCAATACCGCACTGCAGTAGACAATAAATAAAACCTTAAAAAGTTGACAATCCACAGCTTCTATAAAGCTAACACTCTATATAAATATACTTGGAGGGTATTTCATACTCTGCTATTTCTCCTTCTGCCACCAAGCCCTTTTCCAAAATTAGTACAGACATTAAGCTCCTGAGAAATACCACGAGGAACATTGAGCTTGTGAATTTCAGATATGCATTTTGATAATTTTCAAGTGACAAGTGTAAAACTAGTCTTTAAAAATCTCACAGCAAAAAAAAAAAAAGGATTCATGTTTTGTCGTCATATGCCAAAAAAAATAAACATGGAAGAAGAGAAATTTTTAACTAAAAAGAATTTGTCAGAGAAACATAAATGTCAGGAAACTGTAACATAGTAATCTACACAAAATTCAGCAGACAGCTTACACTCATTATAAAGGCCTCAATCCAGTCATTGGCATATTTCTGTATCACTTCCACTACAAGAAACTGAAAATGGAGCTTCACTGAGCAGATAAGGCTATTTGAGAGTGCTATGGCATCACAGAACTGGTGCAGACCTTTCAAAAAAAAATGCAACTGTAAAACAAGGCTGAAGAGAAGGCTTTCAGGTACCTCAGCTCTCCCCAAACCTGAAAGTAGAGGTAATTTAAAACTTAATTTAGCAGCTTGAAAATACACAGGAGCATCTCACTGTGTTACAACAGGTCCACAATTATTTGCTGTGTCACTTCACCACTGTCAAAGATCACGAAGGCTAATTTCTAAAGTAAATTTTTCTAAAAATCTGATCATTCTCCATCTACTAATATAAATGAACCTTAGTAGATAACAATCATCTACTTTCTGATAACAATCAATTACTTTCTGAGCACATTTTGCTTTCCTCAAAGTTATTTTTGAAGCTACTGAACAATGCATACAAAGATTGAACAATGTGTATAAAAGCGGTTCACTTTGAATTGGATCTGTACAGGCTTCTTAGAGATTTCAATTAATTACTCTGAGTTTCAAACTGTTACTACATGATCCAGACAATTCAAGATGATCTCTTCTCAGTGGATAGAGACCTAAGAATGAATTAGTGTCCTTAATTTTCTTTAAGTGCTATAACTTGCTAGGAACATACAAGAGTGACTAACAGCACAATTAATTTCAACATTTTTTTTCCTCTTTATTGTGCTGGTTCTATACATACAATTATGCAAGACATCAATAGATTTCCCTCTCAAGAAGTACTTTAGACAGTCAACATTCTTTTTTCATAACTTAAAAAAACAATGTATTTTAAAGATATAGGAAGGACTAAACACTGAGCGATGATTTTTGCTAGCATTGCAACTTCTACTTTGCTATGAAGTAAAAGCAGTATCTTAAGTTCAAGAAATGTGGACTAGGTTTTTTGGTAAATAGTATTGATCATTCAGTTTTCAAAAATTTTGTTGCACATAAAGGTGACAAAAGCATTTTTTCAGATCAATAACATTTGATAATGTCAGGAAATTTTAATGCAGTTTAAATGCAGAGGAACACAGACACACAAACCAGAATATTCCTGTGTACTTTCGTAGACATACTTTATGCCGTTTGCTTACTTTATGCAATACTTGGAAAACTGTTCCAACTCATTTCACCCTGAAAACTCAGCAACATCTGCATTTACAGATTTAAACTACACAAGTAATAAAAAAGAGTGCTATTCAGATGCAAAATAAGTTTGCTTCTGCCTTTAAGAAGGTAGAGATGTCTCCTCTCTCAGAAGGCTAAGTCAAAGCTCAGCTGGCTAATCTTACAGAGGTGAATTTGTTTAAATCTGTACTGTAAATCTCTCATTAGACAAACAAAACTCGTTTGAAATATTAATATGATGAAAAGAGCAACAAAAATTAAGATAATGCTAGCCTGTTGTGTCCTTTTCTCTGGAGCATAAGCTGTTGCTATGGTTCTGGTGATTTTAAATAACTATCCTTAAAAGCGTGACCGCTGTATAAAATTAAATGCCTTAAAACTCTTTCCAGCCAGACCAGTTCATTTGCTAAGAATGTGTGTTTTCCTTATCTGAAATGAAGCATATGCATTTAAATAGTATTGAAAACATGGCCAAAAAAACATACAATAATAAAACTGAAAATGCCTGATGTAATAAGACACAGACATTTGCCACAGCTAGTTGTACATGGGCTTATGATATAACATGGCTATAGCCATGGAAAGTTATTCAATCAATAAACATAAAAAGAGGGATTCACCTTGCAATCACTCTGTTTGGAATAACTTAAGAGCAAAACCAAGCATTTATTTATCAAAGTACCTGGCTTCTTTCAGGTTGGGCTTGGTTTTGCCTTCACTTTTAAAGACACTCTTACTATCAAGGGTCACCTCTCTGAAAATTGACCTCTCTAGAGAGAGGTTTTCTTGACTTTGACAGGGATCCAAAGAAAGGAACGTTGCCTGATAGAGAAAGAGAGGAACTACAATAAACAGAGTTTAAGTCTGATATTCTAACACTTGTATGATAGGCCAGCATTCATTGAAACATACTAGTAGGTGTGTAGTGAAACAAATTCTGTAGAACGCTTTAGCACTTAACACAAGGCCATTTCTTGGCCACAAATCACATTTTGGATGTTCATTCCGGGATGTGCCACAGTCCTTACAAAGCTTTTACTTAGTTTTGAATTACATAAGAGCTGAGAAAAAGCAGTAGTTTTACTTATTCTGTGAGACACTATTTTAAAAATACTAACTGGTGGGCAAAATATATTGCCACAAGTAGCAGTAAGCCTTATGTTCATGGAGACAAAGTAGAATTTTGAGAAGAGAAGTCAGACTTTGGGAAGTTATTAGGACTGGTAAGCTGCTTTTCTGGATTTAGTTAAAATTTCATCAGCACTGTGGGTAACATTTCTAGGTCTGTGGCTGAATTTTCAAACAATGAAATAGTCTTGCTTCACACAAGTCAAGAAGTTAAATCACTTATAAAACTCTTAGCAAAAATAAGTGTTTTAAGTCAATGTTGCTCCAAGTTGCTCCACTCTGCCTTGAGACTAAAAATAAAATTACTCATTCAGAATACAAGTAGTAAAAAAAAAAATAATAAAAAATAAAACGCTCTGCAGAGCTTTCAAAAATGCTTCTTCCTTCTGGGTTTGACGCTAAGCTCACTATTTATGAGAAACCTTGGCAGATCATAAAAATTTGAAATAAGGTGGTTGCAAAGAGTGTCAATTCTTTACCTTGTGTAAAATGATAGGTCTTTCACTACAAAGACATTGGCAAGTCATTAAAGAATACATGTATATATAGGAAAAAAAACCCACAGTTCTGTTTAGCACTCAACTGCACATGACTTTTTGAGTCATCTGAAAGGTGCTTAGCATAAAGTTCCCTAAATTTGATAGTATATAAAATTGCTTGGCACTTAACTGAAACTGGCCAATGACTGGCTTCAATACTCAACCCAGGAATTTGGTAAAGGTACAGTGAAGTAAATGAAAATTCATTTGAATAGGTTTTAAATCAGAACTGGAGTCAAAAGTGTAGATGACTAAACATGATTAATTTCTCCATTTCTATGCAACTAACAGTACTAAGCAGTCCCCTTGCTAATGTTTAAACTTAAATGAGTGACTTATTCTGTATGTGATCCCCAGGAGATAATCCAGAAAACAATAGAAGAATTGAAAACAGTCATCTATCCTACAATCTTATCAGAAGTTACAAATTTACAAAACTTTCACATTATGCTCATACTATGGTAAAGAAGGCTTAACAAAAGATCTGATCAGACTCTCCCAAGTTAGAATGGTTGGTTTCGCATCACTCTAAGTGTCTTAATATGTCGTATGATATCCAAATAAGCGGCTATGTACAGTTTTCCCCATTTATTCCTATGAGTTAGTGTCTGTGATTTTATCTACAACTTCTCCTTTGTGCATGCAAGTGTGTGTTGTCATGCCCCAAGCAGTTCTGTGGAGTTCTCAGGGTTGAAGCAGCTCTTTTATTGTAATCAGTTTTCATTACAGTCCTTTGATCTCTCTCCATTCTTTGTATACAACACTTCATCACCTTTATTTTCTGTCATAATTGCATGTGAAAGATTTCTCCTTTGATAGACCCTGAATGCCAAATCAGTATCGAAAAGAGTGTTGAAAAGTGTCATGTGCTGTCTGCTTTAGAAGGCATCCCATACACCTGTGGAAGACAAACAATTTTTCAGTGATATGACATATCTATCATCCGTCCACAGGATATGAGCTGTTCTGTCTGCTTAATAGCAAGGGGCTATGCATAGCAAAATAGTAACTGCTGAAAGAAATGTGTAGCACATTGCAAACTGTCTGGCAGCCCTCCCTAAGCCTCGTCTCATTCTGGCCTGCTGATAATTCGCAGACTGTGTTCCCGTGCGCTCATCACTCCAGCAGTAAGAGCGGCTAGATGGGGCCCCTGTCTCTGCTCCCTGTCACACTGTCACTCAGGTGTGTCTGTCTGCCATCACCTGCTGACAGAGCCACATGCGTCTCAATTACAGAATAGGTCTCCATTCACACTGCTGATGAAGATGTTCAATCTGTACCAGCTAATAGTATTCTCCCTTAAAGAAGTGTCTTTTGGGGCTCATGAAAACAGACACCAGGTGAAGTCTGTTGCCTGCTACAGAATAATATTTCTCGCTATAGTTTTGGTAACAAATTAGCAGTGCCCAATCCTTCCCTCTACAATTCCCAGCCTCTGCTACCCCCTGCAACCGTAAAATACAGTGAAAGGGTACAAAGATTTTTTTTTTTCCCCCTCTCTACTTCAATATGAGATTAAGCAGCAAAACTAGAAAGACTGATATGATACAATGTCAAAGCAATTTATTCGTCCTTTATATTAAACTCCATTCATTTTTATAACCAAGGATGCTTTCCACACTGCCAACACAGTAGTGATGACACACATATCCAATTTACAGAAGAAAAAAAAAGAAAAAAGGTACAAGGAGGGAAAATTGTTGGAAGATGATAATATTAGGTATATTCTTGTGACATATGTACCGCATATAACCAGGGTGGGGGGAATTTTAAAAATATCACGTTTGTATATTGCGATGATAATATCAGGCTGTAAAACCTAATAAAGTTGCTGGTTTTGCTGGGGTTCTCAGTTACCATGTAGAGCTTTCCACTTGGAGTAACGGATATCTACTTAAGAGACTGAAGCAACTAATGTCCACTTCTTTATAGAGTGCACATGGAAATATAGGAACCCTGTCTGAGTCCTCACTCTGTCCCAACTTAAGATCCGGACATTTGCCCTTTTCCCTGGTAACTGACAGAAGATCAAGCAAGTTAAACCAATAATTTGTTCAGAAAAACAGCAAATATACAGACACAATCTTAACTCACATAAGAGCTTTTAAAAAGTAGATTCTTCTGCTGTGCAGTTCAACACACATTTTATTTCCCTTTTTTTTTTTTCTAATCATAACTGGAACAGGTTGCCCAGGGAAGTTGTGGATGCTCCATCACTACATGTGTTGAAGATCAAGTTGGATGCTTTGAACAACCCGGTCTAGTGGGAGGTGTCCCTGTCCATGGCAGGGGGGTTGGAACTAGACGATCTTTGAGGTCCCTTCCAACCCAAACCATTCTATGATAAAATACTATATTCAATACTTTTCGGACCTATCAGTTATTCCTCTTGATCAACCGCACTTTTCAAACCTTCCTTAAATAGGAAATTGTCTTTAGTTTTAGAAACTCACTTTAATTCAATAGGTTTTGAAATCAATAGTGCTTCACAATTAAATCCAGATCCACATATTGGAACTTTACAGTAAAATTAAAGTGAGTGATAATATTAAATAGAATTAACGGAACATTTTTTTGCTTTTGCACAGATGGATACATTTTTGTTCACATTTCTCAATTTCTCAGTACTCTCAAACATTAAATGAGATCTACAGCATTTAAACCAAACAGCTCACATCTCTGACATCACATACTGGACTTAAAAACTATAATATCCATCAACAATCAGTCCAACACAAATAATATATTGAAAAAGAAGCTACAGTTATCTTTCTCTGACAGTATTACAAGGAGACATAGATCTACTTGCATGTAAATACAAACAGCAAAGTCCTTGATACTTACATCTGGGCTCCACTTAGTAGTACTGCTCCTCTATCAACAATCTCATTCATGCACTTTTCCTAAGCATGAACAAACATTGAATGAAAGAATAATCACAATAAATTAGAAAATATTGATGTCGAGGTTATCCCTCCTTGAACTCAAAGGAGTTACTTGCACAAACTCCTTCTAAAAGATGACCCTTACAACACCAGAACGCAAGATTATTATTCAACAAAAAAGGAATATTTGCAAGATTGAATATAGAAAATGAAACTCAAGCATAGTCATGTAGACCCTGCCTGGATTTAATATTTTCAAGATTCAAGATATTAAATTAAGCTCAAGAGCATCAATACACAACTAGCAGTAATAAATAATTGAGCGTGACAAGTGGAAAAAAAAAAAGTAAATCTAGTCCTCTCTCCCTCTTTTTTAAGTTTGAAAAAGGAATGGTTTGTGGCCTCAGCTCAACCAATAAGAAATCTTTAAGATTATATTATTTTCTAATTAGATTTCTTGCTTCTTTACTTCTTCCCCACCCCAATGTGGACATAAATGATGGCCTGCTAATTTGTTTTATATTCAATCTTATTCCTCGTGGTGTCAAAGATAACTGAGCTAAACAGCCAGGCAAATAAAAACAAAAATATCCATATCATAAAGGCAAAGTCACAGTAACAGGCTGTGTGGCCGCCTAAACTACTACGAAATACAAAGTAGTAAAGATTATACGTAGTATGAAAAAGACATTAAATTCCAGCCGGCAACCACTGTGCATAGACACAATTCACTCTGTGCAGTTCTGCAAATTTTAGAAGTAGTTTTACTTTAAAAAAAATTAAAAAAATAAAATAATTACATAGGGAAGGAAAGGAAACCCTCGAGTAAGCTCAATGATTAGGGTCTTTCTACCTCATAAAGTATGATTAGAATCAAAAGAGGAAGAAACTATTCAAAGAAAACAAACTTGGAATTTCTATGTCATTATTTCGTCATTTAAATGGAAATACATGACACTTGGACGGAATATTTTTCCCTCTTATATTTCTCCAGTTAGTCTTCTAATATATACTCTAATTGTAGAGCCAAACATTTGAGGTGTCATTATTTAACTTGTTTTTTCCTGTTGTATCTCACATGTGTCTCTGTTTCTATCTCAAAAGTTTCTCAAGAGTGGAAGATGAACCTTCATTTTCTTGATAGTCTAGTCCAGTCTAGTGTCTTTAAGGCACAAAAACTTCTGACTGTACCTTCTAGTAACATTAAATCACCAAAGAAAACTAAATAGTTTTGATCTCTGTGAGCTATTTTTATATCAAAAAGTATTACAGAAAAGGCAACTGGGCCTTATAAAAGTGACTGAAAAGATTTAATATTTTTACATAATTTAATCATATTAATGATTACACTCCACAGTGTGAATACACAAGTGTAACAGAAAACAGTTCTAGACTTTTAAAAGTTAAGAGCTGAGCAGAGGAGACAAAAAAGGAGAAAGAAAACAGAGGTAGATAGTGATCAAGTTATTTGCCCAAGGCTACATAACAGGCCGAAAGCAGAAACGTGAACTGGAAACAATTCCCTAACTTTCCAACACAATTCCTGAACACCAGACTACCCTGAGTTTTCAAATCTGACATAAAAAAGCTCTGCAAATAAAAAAAAATTTATTAACCATATTGCCTAATATCTATAGAACTCCTAATCCTGGCACTTTGCAATTATTTTAAATACTGTGCATACACATGTGTGTGTGCATGTAGCTATAATCTGGTGCCTCTTGGCTAATCATGAGTGTTGCCTCACACTTCCATAGGATGAGCGAGCTGTAAAGCAAAGTGGATCAAAACTGTCATCCTTGGGTCAAAGGAGTCAACAGTCTTGATTATGCCAGAGGATGCCCAGAGTGCATCTTACTGACATTGTGTAAGTCATAATTATTTATTTTTTAAAACACTTACTAAATAATTTTAACATGAAAACTGTTCTCTATGAGAGAAACACTTCAGGAAAAAAGGTGACATACTAGAACGTTTGCATTTTTTTAAAAAAATTATTCACCACAGCACTGAGTATTCAATGTGATATAACTTGAGTTATAGACTCATCTCTCTCTTAATACAGCTTTCTCCATGTATAGAAATGCCAATATCGTGTAGTGGTGTTGATGCAATAAACACAACAAAGAAAATGCAGTCTATAAGAAATAAAGGGATCCATGTTTACATAAATAAGCCTGATAAATCTGTGAATACAAACTTCACCTAGCTTGACTCAAAAGCAAAGCCAGCAGAGATGTCAGTAGAACAGAACAATGTGTAAAAAAACCTCTGTATCGCATGTTGCTCCTTCAAGTCAATGTTTATGGTTATTTTCATCTATTTTATCATTACAGCTTTTCTGTACTGGAGAATCACAGAATCACAGAATTGTTGAGGCTGGAATAGACCTTCGAGGTCATCAAGTCCAGACTATGACCCAACACGACCACACCTAGCTAGACCATGTCACTAAGTGCCACCGCCAATCTTTCCTTAAACACCGCCAGGGATGGGAACTCCACCACCTCCCTGGGCAGTCCATTCCAGCGCGTAATGACCCTTTCCGTAAGGAAGTGCTTCCTAACACCCAACCTAAACCTCCCCTGGCACAGCTTCAGGCCATGCCCTCTTGTCCTGTCACTAGTTGCCTGGGAGAAGAGTCTGACCCCCACCTGACTACAACTTCCTTTCAGGTAGTTGTAGAGAGTGGTGAGGTCTCCCCTGAGTCTCCTCTTCTCCAGGCTGAACAACCCCAGCTCCCTCAGCCTCTCCTCAGAAGACTTTCCCTCCAGTTCCTTCACTGGCCTTGGTGCTCTCCTCTGGACCCACTCCAGCACCTCAATATCCTTCTTGAAGTGTGGGGACCAGAACTGCACCCAGTACTCCAGGTGAGGCCTCATCAGTGCCGAGTACAGGGGGAGAATTACATCCCTACTCCTACTGGCCACACTATTCCTGATACAAGCCAAGATCCCATTGGCCTTCTGTGCCACCTGGGCACACTGCTGGCTCATGTTCAGCAGATTGTCAATCAGTACTCCCAGGTCCCTCTCTGCCTGGCTGCTCTCCAGCCACTCCACCCCCAGTCTGTAGCGCTGCCTGGGGTTATTGTGACCAAAGTGTAGGACCCTGCACTTGGCCTTGTTGAACCTCATACCATCGATCAAGACTGTCCAGGTCTCTCTGCAGCATCTCCCTGCACTCCAGCAGATCAACCCTCCCCTCCAACTTAGTGTCGTCTGAAAATTTACTAAGGGTAGACTCAATCCCCTCATCCAGGTCATCAATAAAGATGTTGAATAGAGCTGGGCCCAGTACTAAACCCTGGGGGACACCACTGGTCACTGGACACCAGCTGGATGTGGCNACAGGAGGGGTATTCTGCTCCCCATCCCTGCCTACCAACTCAAGAGACTAGTTGTCCTGAGGATAGTCAATCCTTTTGTTAAAGACTGAGGCAGAGAAGGTGTTAAGTATCTCGGCCTTTTCCTTGTCTTCTGTTACTATGTTCCCCCCTTCATCCAACAGGGAATGGAGATTCTCCTTGGCCCTCCTTTTGTTGCTAATGTATTTATAGAAGCACTTTTTATTATCTTTAACAGAATTGGCCAAATTACATTCTAACTGAGCTTTGGCATCTCTAATTCTCTTTTTACATGACCTTATAATATCCCTAAATGCTTCCTGGCTCACCTGGCCCTTTTTCCAAAGATGATACATTCTTTTTTTTTTTTTTCACCTGAGTTCTTGCAAAAGCTCCTCACTCAACCAGGCCGGATCAGATCTGCATTTGACCATCTCCATATTTCTTACAATTAAGTCCCAGTATCCTCTGATACTAGGAGTCCAGTAGCATTTTACAAGAGCCTTGTGTTAAAATGCTGCACACTTCTATAAGATCGTTATCAACAAACATACTCTGTCAACCAACTTCCAGAAAAGAAAACTAAATTGTAAGATAATTTCAAACCATTACCTTAGGAAAACTAACAGCTCTCTGTTAATGAATCAAGTTAATATAAAGTTGGTAGGATATCATCTAAGGGATTGCCTGTGCATGCCATGAATTGAGGTACTGCATATTTACATATTTAGGTTAGATTAATTAATTGTATTTACCTCTCTTTCTATAGAGATTTTATCTCATACTTTTACCAAAGACACTAACTTCATTTTTGTTATTGGGTTGCTAACAGTCTACCTGAAAGACAGGCCCAGTCTTGCATAAACTAAACATTCAAAAGCTTAATGAAAAGTCAGTAAGCTTTGCTTTCTTGCAGCAGAAGACTTCGCTACCTGAAGATCAATTTGATTCAGCATGCCAAGAAATCTTCCTTAAATCACAGTTCTTATTTTCAGGATCATGCTACTAAAAGCAGATACCAGCATTCAGGCTGGGAAAATAGTAAGAATTTAAGTGCTGGAAGTTCACTCTGGAAAAGTAAATGATCTTCCATAATAGCAAAACTCATTTTGTTTAAACTGATTCTAGCTGACTCATAATGCATAGGAAGAGAGACTTTTACCTAGAACACATGGAAACAAGAAAATAGCACGAGGTACCGAAGCAAAACCACACAACATTCTAAGTAGTTTATTTTTAAGTATTAAAACCTATTTAGTTACACAGCACAGAAAACAAATGCAAGGATATTAATGCAGTGGTCTACTGTATTACCCCTTTTTTTTTTTTTTTTTCTATGGAAAATTTTCCCACCAGTCACAATTTCATCCTAAGTAAGAATTCTCTGTATTCAACATACTGATGTCCTAACTAAAACATGCAGAAAGCAATCCGTAACTATCGATCTACTGCTTCAGCTGGAGCTGTAATCTGCCTAAGTTAGCCCTCTCATACCCTCACAATATTATCGCTTGTTTGAAATTTTTTGAAAGACATCCAATTTTGCAATAACAATAGAAAGTGGTAATAGGCTTATTCATTTATATGCAGGCTTGATTAAGAGAGCATAACCTCTTCCTAGCTCTGTTATCAAAGATCTGTCTCAGTGGATATTATGCTTTATGTTCACTCAGTAGGATCTTTGCACATGCTGAGCGACAGAAAAACATCAGCTATGGCACAAGCCAGAAATGTAAAAGCTCTGTTCAGTGGATCATACAGGACCATATTGTTTCATCCATTGAAAGTATTAGCTGTAACTTAAACTTCAGGCCTCATCTCTGTGTCTATTCATGGTTATGAGTTATGAACACATGGCTCCAGTCACCACATCAGTCAATACAAAAGTCACTTGTACTTCCAAGTTAATAGAGCTGACTGTAACATTACTTAAATCCTGCAGTAAACTCTTTGAACCCACCTCACAGAGAAGTACTTGACTTTCAAGTCACAGAAAAAACAGAAAATCTTGTTTCAAACCTACAGCAAGTGCTGGAATTAGATGGACACTATAGTACAAACAAAATACAAATAAAAATTACTACTGCACCAAAAATCTTGTGACATCTTAAGTTCCCTTAAGCAGACAGAACATAAAACTTTTCTAAATATTACCTTTTCAGAGAAGTTTTTCCAGAATAGTATAATGAAATCATGAGTGAGAACGAAGAGGGTCAGAAAGACTTTAGATAAGCAAGAAAACAACCAAATAAACAACAAAAAAACACCAAAACCCACAACAAACAAACAAAAAGACCACCACCAACAACAACACCCGCTAAAGATCAAACTTCTCATTTCAGGAAAACCTCCTAAACACAAGGGAGCTGGAAAGAAACCACTGAAAACTCTCACATTATAAGAAATCAAAAAAAACCCCCACATTCCAAAGACTTGTGTACACAGAGTACTAACAAACACAGGAACGGGACCTTTAAAGAGAAGAGGAACTGCCTCCAAGAAAGTAGCAGCAGCTTAAGTCCCTGCTTCTGTCTGATAAGTTAGCAACCTATACAGCTACACCGTCTAGAGATGAAACTAAAAAATCTGACACTGGCAGACTCTCGAGGTTTAAACAGAGCTTCTTCATTTATTATCTAGACATTGGCATTGCTACTGTGAACTCCAACTATAAAGAGCAAGAAAAATTCATTTGGCCACGAGCACTTGAAAGTTAACCAAAAAAAAAAAATAAAAAATCTGCATTTCACTGGATGCAGCATTTGTATGCTTATCTACGGGGTTTTAATGTCACTTTACAGTTAATAATTAGCCCTCCTCTGGCCTGCACAAAGAGTGCCACTGAGACAAAGGAAAACGTTAAGTGTGTTAGCTATACTTGCCACTGGTATAAATAGTCAAAGGGATGATTAATGAATGAGGGGGAGAATTAAACAGAGCAGTGAACAAAGACAAAGCCCGTTTGCTTGGCTGCCCACAAACCAAGACAAGCTGCATCCATAAAGAAACTACAGAAAGTGACAAACAAAAAATCAGCTTAATAGACAGCTCATGAAGACTTTATTTAACCCCACATTATGACAGCCTCAGCGCTTTATTAACACTCTGACATGTTAAGATGCCAGGGTCATTTGAGGCTAAAACACACATTTGTTGGGGGGAAAGGCGGAGGGGAAAAAAAAGCACATTTTTGTGCCACAGAAAGAAAAACAGAGAAGGCCCAAATAACTTAAACAACACCCTTCAGTTCTCCTTTGTGGAGCATGCCAAAATCGACATTTTTAAAGGGTTGTTTAGAGATGTCAAACAAAGCAGATGAAGGACTAACACAAGCGGCCCAGAAGTAGCTTGACAGGCCTTATCCTTCTCTTCAAATGGCTACATTTTAGACAGACGCCTTTCAGACTTAAAAAAAAAAATTAAAAATTGTGACCGCTTTTAAATTTAAAGCAAGTTATACTTGCTTTTTTTCCCCTTCAAATGAGCTAATGAACATTCCCAGTTACTCTCCACAGATTACTAAATATACTTAATATCCTATATAAATAATTCCTGAATTAAAAACCCTGAACTAAAGTTGATAAACGTTTTTATTGTTTAGTGCATTTCAAATTTTTACTTTAATATAGACAAATAAAATACATATTTTACATTATTTTGCCTTTTGTTAGGTAGAGATTTTATTTTTAAATAAAAGCAATAATTTTCACAAGCAGTCTGTTTCCGTTTATCAACTGCCCAGTGCCCTGGACAAATCTAATAAACCTCTAATAAAATGGGGCATGCAGCAAAGTACAGAAAAATGTCAAAAAGTAAACCACAATCAAAACCCCACAAACACATGAACAAGTGCCATAATAAGAGAGAAAAGAACTTTCTATCCAGCTTATTATGCGATAATGCATAATCGCATAAGGAGCCACATCTTCTAATAAGACTACATAGTATGGTAAATTTTTTGTTGTTACTGACAAATGAGAATAAAAACCTCTTGTCACTATGCATTCAATATTGTGTATCCACGCAATGTAAAAAGAAAAAATTCTTTACTCTTTCCTTACTGTTATACACCATATTTAATATATATAACTGATCTAAAGAGCTTTTTTACTGACTTTTACATTTTTAGTAGAGAGACTCTTATGCTCTAAAATCATCATTAATACTCCTTTAAGCTTACCATCCACCCTTTTTTCACCATACAACACCATCCTCTCATCCATCCTCCTACTGCATAGTTTATTTTTTTTATGCTTCACTGCTTGGTTTTCTCACTGCAATGTCTGCGAAAATAAACTGGAGCAGTAAGCCATTCTATATTACTTAAATTCTTCACTCCATCATAATGCTACACACCCAAAACTGCTAACTTTATGACTGGCAAAGAAAGCCCCTTTAATAAACAGCTTGATGATCTGGAAAGTGAACATGCTAGAAACTTAAAGTGAGATCATGTACAAAAAGCATTCCACGTTTTCTGCTAAAGATCCTTGTCTTCCTCTGCAAGAACAAGCTTGTTCAGACTTCTACCTTCACTTCAAATATATGCCATATCTATAATATTTCAATTTTCTCCATTGACTGCATAGTACCTCCAAAGTCCCAAAGCAAAATTTTGCATCAAACTCCATTCACAGAGAAGTGTAACTGTTTTGAGATGTGTCAATATCAGATGTATTTTCAACAAATAAGACAAACCACAGTTATCAGGGCAACTTGTAGAGAAAACTATGTAAGTTTTCCATTTTATTTCCATTATGCATTCAAGATAGTTCTTTTTCAATACTCGTAAGGAGCAGTAGAGGAAGATATTTCATATGGGAAAGTAAGCAGAGAAGCATAAGACATCCTCCTTTTCCCTTCCATTTCTAAGGCATGGCAAAACTCCTCATGCCAAAGTTGCTCTCACTTTGCGAGGAAACTTCAGATAGTTACTTATTGCAAAAAAAATTCAGCTAGCAACTGAATCTGCATTGGTAAATCCAGATCATAGGCTGATGTTATCAAGACAAGCTTGCACACTGAAAGAACGTTTTGAATTTACTAAGGGCATTCAAAGGAAACTAAAGAGAGCTTTTACAGTGCGGTGTCCAAGCTGTGCCAAATTTAGTGTTATTTCCTGAACCAAAACAACCCACATCCAAAAAAAGCCCAAAAATCCACTCAAACACATTTTGGACAGTTAGTCAGACTAATTATTTTCATTAGTATGTTACATTTTTAGAAGTAATTCCAATTCCAAGTCAAATCTCCAATTAAACTTGAGTAACTAACTGTTCTAGATTCATTTGAAAGTTCAAGATGGATTATGTATACACTGAGCTAAAACCTCTCTTGGTATACATCTCAAAATACAGAATGTCCTATACAACAGAAACACTCTAGAATTTGCCTGAGCCTTCCAAGTGTAGAGCTCTTAGCCCAGTTCTGATTAAATATCAAAGCTGGGCAGATCTTTTAAAATATAGTAACTTGCAGAAGTAACTTCGCTTGTCAGTTGCAATTTCTTTAAAAAGCTTTGACATAAAATTTGAAATGCAAGGGGTAGGGGGAGAAGGGGACAGAAAAAAAAAAAAGTAAGGGTCCTTCTCCAGACATCCTAAGAGATGAGAGACAATTTAAAGTTTTCCGTATCAATTCTCATACTTACCAACATACTGGTTTTACTTTAGGAGTGCAATTAAAACTGATCATCTGAGAAACTAAGAGGTATCGGCTTCAATAGTGAAAGCCATATTCTCCTGGTGGACCAGCAAAAGGAGGGAAATAAGTAATCTCCCAGTTTTCAAGTGTGATCTCTACAGGTAACTGCCACATGCAGTCATAAATCCACATCTAGGATGTGCAAGCATTTTTAATGCCTTGTGTTTCTGCGACTGCCAATAAACTCACTGTCGATCTCCTGTACAGCCCTATCACTCGTAGAATCACAGGAGGCAGAGGCAAAAGAGATGTATTAGGTCACCTAGCCCATACCTCTGCCAGTAGGTGAGATGTACTTGAATAATGACTGGAAAAGCCACTCCAGATTTTTCATGCTGTGACATCATTCTCACATCAGTATCATTCTCTCACTGCTGAAGCTTTAAAAATGATAACAAGGTGTGACATGTATTCCAAAAGGATATAAACTAAAATGAAACCAATCACATTTATGCCACATCTACACTGTCAAGCATTCAAATCTCTAGAGCAATCAAAACTTTTTCTTAGCTGCATACATTTATTCGTGTTAACTCAGGCATGCATCTCACAAATAGCAAGTCACAACGGTAAAAGGTCTTGTGAGAAGAGTCACTGTGTCCAGTGAAGGGAAATCATAGAACTGGTTAGGTTGGAAAAGACCTTTAAGATCATCAAGTAGGACTATTAATGCAGCACTGCCAAGACCACCACTAAATCATGTCCGTCAGCCCCATATCTACACATCCTTTAAATACCTTCAGGGATAGTGACTCCACTCGACCTCCCTGTGGCCTGTTTCAGTGCTTTACAACCCTTTCTGTGAAGAACTTTTTACTAATATCCAGCCTAAAATTGCTACGGTGCAACTTGAGGCCATTTCCTCTTGTCCTATTGCTTATTATTTGGGAGAAGTGACCAATCCCCACCTCGCTACAATCTCCTTTTAGGTAGTTGTAGAGAGTAATAAGGTCTCCTCTGTGTCTCCTTTTCTCCAGGCTAAATAACTCCAGTTCCCTCAGACACTCCTCCTAAGACTTGTTCTCTACACTCTTCCTCAGCTTCATTGCACTTCATTGGACACTCTTCAGTGCTTCAATATTCTTGTTGCAGCGAACAGCCCAAAACTGAACACGGTACTCGAGGTGCAGCCTCACCAATGCAGAGTACAGGGGGACAATCACTTCTCTCGTCCTGCTGATACAAGGCAGGATGCTGTTGGACTTCTTGGCCACCTGGACATACTATTGGCTCATATTCAGCCGGCTGTCAACCAATACTTGCAGATCCTTTTCTACCAGGCAGCTTTCCAGCCACTCTTACCCCAGCCTGTAGCATTGCATGGGGTTGATGTGACCCAAGGCCAGGACATGGCACCTGGCCTTCTTGAATCTCAGCCTGTTAGCCTCAGTCCATCAATCCAGAGTGTCCAGATCTACCTGTAGAGCCTCCCTACCCCTAAAAGCTTTTATTTTTAAGAAAAAGGATGCTGCTGCTAATTTACCCTATCATAACACTGTCATATATATGTATGCACACACGTATAAAACAAATAATGCCCTTCTTAAAGCAGCTAGGCAATACTAGTACCAAAGAATGAATGTAAGCATCAATCCTAAGTACCTTAAATAGTTTTATATTATATGAGAATATAACTGAAAATAATCGAAAAAGCAAACAGAAATGTATTTAGTAATCTCTTATCATTCTCTTGATCTACAACCACCATTTCGAGTTTGCTAATCTGAAAATAATCAATTTGAGTTACTTTGAGTCTCTTTAAAGGAAAAAAAAGAGTAAGGCAAAGTATTAAGGTAATACAAGGCAAGCTCCATAAACCAAAACAAAAATATTGAACTTTCCTTTCTTTTTTTCCTGATGCACCACCTGCAAAGTAAATATTTCTTTAGAAAATATTTTATTTGACCTAATACCACATGCTTAGGAAACGTACATGCGTAAGGAAGAACTTACATATTTAACACTGTTTTCTTGCTGGAGTCACAATATCACTTCACAGTTTTAAATCCAGTTAGAATAGAACAGAATAGAATCGTTGAGGCTGGAATAGACCTCTGAGATCATCAAGTCCAGCCTATGAACCCAACACGACAACACCTAGCTAGACCATGTCACTAAGTGCCACATCCAATCTTTCCTTAAACACCTCCAGAGATGGCGACTCCACCACCTCCCTGGGCAGTCCATTCCAGCGCCTAATGACCCTTTCCGTGAGGAAGTGCTTCCTAAGATCCAACCTAAACCTCCCCTGGCGCAGATTAATTAGATTAATTAATTCATTAGATTAATTGATGCTATTGATTTCATTATAAAGTTTAGTTCCACCTATGTCCCCTCCAACCCCCTGCACACTCCCAGCTCGCTCGTCTAGCAAGGAGAGAAAGCCTTGGTGCTGTGTAAGCCTTGCTCAGCAACAGCCAAAACATTGTCGTGCTATAAACACTGCTTCAGTCACAAAACCAAAAACACCCCAACGCCATCCCAGCCAGACCAAGTACAACTTTATATACTTAATCAGTCAGTTTATATAGCATAGCTGGCTCTTGAAAGGGAGGTATAGAAAACCGCTGGAGGAAGGGAGGGAGAAATCAGTCACTTGAAACAGTAGTCAGATAGTGACAGTAAGGCCTCTTACAGTGCCTGTGTTACATTTAAATCTGTCAAAGTCCAGTTAAAATTTAAGATCAAAACAAGAAGCTGTATCCATAGCATCTTATTTATTAGAAAAGACAGTAAGAATAAAGCAGTTCTCCAA
This sequence comes from Baryphthengus martii, assembly GCA_013396935.1. Taxonomy (NCBI): domain Eukaryota; kingdom Metazoa; phylum Chordata; class Aves; order Coraciiformes; family Momotidae; genus Baryphthengus; species Baryphthengus martii. The sequence goes on from VWZK01014543.1 coordinate 33,859, forward strand.
GTCCTTCAGCAAGGCTGAGTACTCATTTTTTAATGTATTATAAATTCAGTTATGTACACTGAGCAATTTAAACATGCAATGGAAAACATATTTTACATCATTATTTATCATTCTATAAAGGAGAACAGTAGCCTGCCTATAAAATGATCTACTTCTCTATGCATCATTTTCATTCAACTTCAAATGTGCACTCCAATTTATTTATACTTTAGATTGGAAGGTTAAAACTCTCCTTGTACGCATCACAGTAAAGAGACAATGCATCCAGGGTTCTGGGTTCTGCAACTTTCTAAAGCAGAACCTAGACAGACTGAAAATGAGAATCAGAGGAAAGAAATACTACACAGAAATACAAAGTTACCTCCGTGAAAGTGATCGTGCTAAACAAGGGCACCTATGCTCAATCCAAATTTTCTTGAGAGAACAGAGAAAAATGTCTCTCTTGACCAGTTAACAGAAAACAGTAGTCTAAATACATTTTCACTCATACTTGCAAAAAATTCAAACAGAAATGCTTTTTACATGCTCATTTTTCTCTTTCTGCATTCATTCAAACTTTCTTTTTCCTTTTTTTTTTTTAGCTGTTATTGATATGCATGTAAAAATAAGCTATTTGCATCTAAAGCTATATGGTGAAGGAAGACTGTTTTTATATATTATATTACACATACTTATATAAAAATATCTCTTAATTAGTTACAACGTGGCCAAATACAGCAGTGCATTTTCTTAGGAATCAGTGCATTTTGCTCTGGTGATTTCTTGCTACTGACCACTTCCAGAAATATACTCTAATCCAGCAATTCCTATTTTTTAGGAATAATCTATAGCCATAGGACACTAATAGAGGTTCTTGGCCTGGAATCTGAAACTACATTTCACATTCTGTTACACAATCGAAAATAAATTTGTGTTCAGGTTCTGAGCTGCTGTGGATTAAAAGAAAAAAAAAGGATGATGATTCCTCCCTTTATAACAAGCTCAGCAGAGATATGTGCTGTTTTTCTCAGGCTATAGTTATTTCTCATTTGAAAAAAAAAAAAAAAGACAAAACACAAAAGGAACTCATTTTCACAAACGCAAAGCCATAATCAGTCAGCAAAATTTCTGTTAGGTTGTATGTAACACTTATGCAACCACAGAATCCCAAGGACACCAAAGATAAGCATGAAAGCTTCCTTGTAAAGGGTTAATGCTTAAAATCCTGAAGCAGAATCCATTGACTCACACTCATGTAAGGGTCTGACATCATCAATCCTTTCTTTCATTACGAAATCTATTATGACTTCACTGTGTCAGCATTCTGCATTTTAATGCCCTTAGAGAAAATATGCTCAGAAGAAGTAGAGTGAAGAAACATTACACATCTGCTTCCTCTTTACATCAATTTTACTGACCAGTAAATGCACTGGGCCAAAAGTAAGTGGTTTTATCTTCTCTTCCCTCCAGAGAGCATTGTCAAGGAACCGATATTACCTGTATATTTCTTCAGAAAGAAAGAAATAACTTCTTATTCTCAATATTAAAGAAGACATGGAAGCTCAAAGGGCAATAGAAAGCTTTGCGTTTGAAGACAAAGTTTAGAGGAAAAACTGAGGGAACATAGTGAAAGCAAGGACTCGGTATCAGAAAAGTTTAATAAAGGAAAAGCCAAAAAGAAAATACCAGAAAGCCCTGTGGTACTCACACAATCACTTCAGGTGTCATTTCACCCACCCTCCAGACTTTTCAGTAGGTAGCCATGGAAGTAATTCGGATTTGTTTTGCTGTGGTGTCCACAAGACAGCTGTTGCCAATTCAATATCAATCAAGTTTTAATTAATAAAAGAGATCTTACAACTGTTGCAGTAGCAAGTAGCACTCATGAAATTCTTCATGAAGTAAGAAAGAACTACCTATATATCAAACCTAAAGTACAAGGCAGTAGAATCACTTAGGTACGGTTAGGTATCATTTTGATTTATGAACCAAAGAAGTTAAAAGAAGTTGTCATCAAACAAGCAGAAAGTCCACTCTTGCTTTCTGGCAACATGGGAGCGAGAGTAACATTAAACTTGTACCTCACTTTCTTCCAATTTTTTAACTAAAACACATACCTTTAAGAGACTTTAAGGCAGAGGGTAAAGCTGAGATGCTGTAGACATCACTTCAGCAAATTTCAATAGTACTACACAACAACAAGATCCATAAAGTAAAATACTCTTTTGCTTTTCCCCAAGAAATGCATTTCTGAAACATAACAATTCTGTGCCACTCTCACAGAGAAGGTAAGGACTGCCCTAGACAGAAGGAAACTGCTTACTCTTCAATCACAACGTTTTGATTATCAGTATAGTTCAACACAGCTACAACTTTGGTTTTTTTAGCCTCTTTAATTTGTTTTGCGGTTTTGTCTTCATTTGATCATTACTGTTATGTTTTCATTGACATACTTCTCTAATTTCTTCATGCCAATCTGCAGAAAGCTGCAACATTTGTAAGAATGCAACCACCCCTGGGAGGCAACTCTGAGTGTTTTAATTATTTTGTGTCTATTAACAATGATGAGCATGGCTTCACAACCTACCATTTACACTACCTCCAGTATTTTCGGACATCAGTTGAATACTCAACAAGAACGCTGCATTTCTATTATATTGTTGGCTTTATCAGTACCACATTCCATCCAATAGCTCACTTAAAACAAATTAAGATCTATAACAACCTAATTTGATGCCATTTTAATACACGTGGCTATTGAGACAGACAAAGTGTGAGAAATGCTGGGGAAAACACACCACTTTTATAACAACTATCTAATCAGCAGTTTTTTTCACCTATCAACACAGTGAACTCCAAATATGTTTCCTGAGTAATTGGCAATCTTGTATCCTCTGAAACCAGGAGACAAAAAAAACAAGTATCAAGACTCTAGCTCATCCAGTATGATGACTACAGTATTTAAGATATTGCTGTACATGAAATATGTTGTTCCATTTTGATGCCTATTGAATGTATTAAGTTCTGAGTCAATAACATGTAAATAACTTTCTCCCCCTTTGAGATATGATTTAGGTGCAATAAAAAGACGTATTCTCTTAGGAGCATCTGATTTAGTTTGTCATAATTACAGTTTGGGAACTATTTTCACTTCAAAACAGCTTTGTTCTTGCTGAGAAAGGGAGAAGAGTTTAAAAGCATTTCTACTTATTTACAAAAGCTGGAATGACTTTAATTGCACATAGTTCTAGTATGTTTTTCTTAGAAATATTTAAAGTTTGAAGACATTGAAATTATTCAATTTTGTGACAAAGGGGTATTACATCTTTATCTCTTCTTGATGTTTGTAGGTTGAGATGAACACATGAAGCTAAAGGGCATTGTGAAGATAAGTTTCCATGACATTTACTATAACTCTTTTATATTACCATCTGGCTATTTTATATGTAGCATTCAGAGGGAAATATAAAAAAAATGATGTAAAGCCGAAATTATTTCCCTGATAACACTTGTTTTAAACACCATGCCACTAAATAGCTAAAAAGTCTCAAAAGCAAATGCATAAAGCATATAAAAGCTACAAGCCTACTTACATAAATTCTTAAGATTAAAGTAATAACTTCTAGAAAAAGGTGGGAGAAAACATACTACAATAAATCTATTTGTAATGGTATTTGGGTTCCAGCAACTGCTTTCATTGTTCTCAAGTGGCTTACATATAAAACAATACAGTTGATGTATGATTTCAATTCCTTATGGAAAAGTGTTCTATCTACAAGCAACCTGTCAAACAAAACAACAAAAACAACAGAGCAGCTCAGCACTAAAAAGAAATAAAATGCTTAAAAACAAAGTAAGGACACCTTTTTTAAAAAATAAAAAAATAAAAACTTCATTTCAGACTTTTGTGAGGACTGGTTTTATCACAGAGAATGGGATGTGGGTTTGGGGAGCAGGGAGGATAGGCAGGAGTACTGGAAAAGTAGAGGGGTGACTATGGGAAGGTGTATCACACATCTCTAAAACACCATTCATGGAAGCTGTGTAACAACATGTGCTTTTGTAAAAAGCCATAAGCATGGCATTACCTGGCAAGGAATATTAGCTTACTTAGAAGTCGGACTACTCCCCAAATGAAGGACTGTTGCATAGAAGGATGAAAGAGTAAGAAATGGAACAAAGGTCATTTTTTGTCATAGCTTAGCTGCTATAACATTAGTAATTAGACAAGATTTTCACACAGCTGTTTTTTTAAATGATTACTACTGATCTGTCATACATAACAGCAACAGCACAGTTCCTATTACTCAAAGACACCATTATTGTTTATTCAGTTATACTAGAGCAACATCTACGTGTTTTATCCAAGGTCAGATACCACCAGTGCCAGGCTCTTCACAATCACAGAATAGCATGCAGGCCCTGCCTTAAACAGCCTACAATCTAACTTGACAAGACAGACAAAATATAGCATAAAACACAGATATAAGTATCTTATTCAAGGTCATATAGCAGGTTGATGGCAAAGGAAGAAATAAATGTTTCTCCCACATTGAAATATCTTGCCCCCACTGACTGGAAATTGCTGTCTCTTTAAACTGCCTTTGTAATATATATTCTTGTCTCTCAAAGCAATATTGTATGAAATTATTTTTCATATTGATCAGTGCATATTAGTTCCACGATTTTCAGCAGTTTCCCTCTCTAAGCAAGACTCTAATGCGCTTACACACTGCACTGCAGACAAAAAGAACTTATCCTGTCTGCACCAAAACAAACAAAAAAAAAATCATATACGTATATTACACTCTTGTACTATACTGACACTAATAAATCCCACTAGGAAGTTGGATTCACAAGCTGAGTCTCATGCTGACTGCATTTATTAGCTTTTTCTCAGCTTGAAGCACAAGCAAAGCAAGCTTAGAACTTCTCAGACCTTGGCCCAAAGTAAGTCTCTGTCTCAGCACTTACTAGTCTCATAGGTTTAACAAATTAAGTACTCAATTCTCATTTTTTTTGCTAAAAGGTCTGCAGTAATGTTACAATGCTACTTGTAATCAAAAAGTGACCCACCTGATCAAAACTTTTAATTTGCTAAAAGGGCTGCAGTAATGTTGCAATGCTACTTGGAATCAAAGTGACTCGCTTGATCAAAACTTTTAATTTGCTTTCTACAGTCCCAGTTTCTCATAATCTGAAGCTAAACCCGTTTGATTCTCAGCCTATGCAAAGTCACAGTGCCAATATCAGAATACAATCTCTTTCTTGTTTGCTTCTGCGTTTACCAATTCCATATTTTAGGTCTATTTTGGTAACAAGGAGCAAACACACATATACAATGTTATTGGGGAAGAAAAGTCTTCTACTTAGGGTACAAATAGTCACATTTTTTCTAGTAGTTCTACTGAGACAACTAAATAGCATTTTGAACAATATATGAATAGGTACATGCAAATTAAACAGCCAGCATCTATTGTGCATAAATCGTTACTGAAGTCCACGCATGGCTGCAGGTTTGGGCTTGTGGTAAGCAACTTAATTCTTTGCGACCAGGTAATATGATCCACTGCTGAACCTGTAACATGACAGAAGGAAGAAAACCATACTGGAGCAGTTCAACATAAAAAAAAACACAGACAAAATATTCTATTTCGTTTAAAGCTTTGCTAACACTTTCACTGTGTAAAGTAAAAGTACGACTGAGAAAATGATGTCTATATCCAGAAACATTCTTTGTTACACCAGCTAATTCCTCAAGTGCTGAGCTACAGAGCAACAGCTTCTACCGTAAGCTGGTCTCAAGATGCATCAAAACTCCACTCAATCCAGACACGCTGAAACACAGAGTCAGAAAAAAAAAAAAAAAAGTACACATAAATCAAATATTTCTTAGAAGTCTGGAAAACATCCTGACGTGTCTGGGCAATTGCCTCTAAAAATGATAAGATGACAACAGAGGACAAGAGAAGCAGCTTAAAATACGACTATACAAACTAAACTTACCAGTATACTAGCACTGGTCTTGATAAACAACAGAGAACTGTACAGTGTATGACTAAAACTTCCAATATTCTAAAACATTGCATCATGAAATTTTCAACTCTGATTGCTTTTGTATTAACCTTTTTCTTTAATCCTTCACTATCACCATGTGAGTTCAGATGCTTACACACACTAGGATGAACTTGACTCATAGACAACTTCAGTACAACTTTCCAAGTAAACACAGTAATTCCCCTAAATGACTTATTTTGTTCCCAGAATAGCAGACACTGTAGTACTAGTATACTACCTTATCTAGGTGGAGAAATGATCACATTAAATTTCACTAATACCTCAAACTAGAAAATAAAATTTTCAGAACTCATAAGAGATTTTTGCTTTTCAATTTGAGACACTTGAATGACACTAAATACCAAGCGTTTTGGAAATTTGCTTTGTTCACACTGTCTCAAGTTGGAACTCAAACAAGTCCTCTTCCTCCCCCTAAATTAACAGCTATTCCTGAAAAGTCAGACTAGAATACGAGGCTTCCCTGCAAGTTCTTAGCAAGTACTGAATCAAGATTGTGAACAGAAGTGTCTCAAGAGCCTCAAAGAAATAGAATATATGTTACCCCCTCAAAAATATTTTTAAAAAATTATTATTTTTGGTTCAATTACATTATGAGGTCAAAGTTCAAATTTGTTTTTTATAGTACTGTAAGAGTAACCTCTCTGAAATATATTTTAAAACGATATCTGAATGCAGAAGTAAAAGTATCTGATTTCCTTAATGGTTCTAAATAAAAGCTTCTTAAGAAGACCTCACTGTATAAATTATCAATCTCTGTCAGTGGTGTTTAACAGCATGCTTTGAGAGGGCTGATTAAAACAAAAGGTCAAAGCAAACATCAGTGCTCCAGAGACTTTTTTGGATAGTACTGTAATTAAAATGTAACTCTAGACTGCTCCATACTTTCTATGTCAGCATCTTTCCAGCTGGGAATGCCCTGATAGCCTGGCAAACCCAAGTAGCCACAGTAGAAAGAAGCAGGAGATGTCTGATGAGGGAGCAAATAGATAGCTATCAATGTTATCAATTCAGGCTACATACTAGAACCTAAACAGCCTTTTTTTCTTTCTTTCCCTTTTTTTTTTTTTCCTCCCCCTCCTTTCAGTGTGCATGCCGTCCTGTCTTTTGTTCTGGCAGAGATAAGATGTATAAATTATGAGTGGTTGACAAAGTATACTCCAGTGCCTGAGGCAGCTCATCAATCATTTTCCACATGTCGACAGGTAATTGATGCGAGCCCTGCAGGCGTATCTCCATCAGGTAAAAGGAGGAAGGCATTAAATCTGCTGTCATGGTTTGAGCAGATGATCTGTATTTAACATTCTTTTTAATTTAGAAGTTGTTTATTTTAAACTGTATTTGGCTGCTCTAGCTTCTTTCCAGTCTCTCTCCATCTCCCTCTCTCTCCCCAAGACCTCATAGAGAAAGTGGTATGCAACTGTCTGTATTCAGTGTGTCACTGTGCTGGTCACACAAAAAAACCCTGAAACCTTCAGACAGCAAGAGACCACCCAAAGACTGTTGGGGAGCAGCTTAGGAACTTACTTTCTACTCCACTGAAGCTTAACATCAAAGACACTGCTTGTCAGGCAATTATCTGTCAAGCCAGTTAGGTTCTGATCAATCCAGGACACTAAGTATACAGAATTTTCCTTTGGTTATTATCTTTATTCCATTCAGCTACGCCTCTCATCCTTTTTATATTTCTTGGCTTTGAATAGAGCATTTTAAAATTAAAAACTCAGGGCATGGGCACAGAAGAGGGAAGTAGGAAACTGTACTTGGTTTGGCTGGGGTGGAGCAGCTTACCTAGTACTGTGCTCTAGGGTTGTTACCAAAACAGTGCCGACAACACACAAATACTTCAGCCATTGCTGAACAGTGTTTGCCCAGTATCAAGTCATTCCCTGGTTTTTTTCACTCTTCCCACACAGTGAACAGAATGGGTGCACACAAGGGGTTGAGAGGAGACAAAATAGACCCAAACTAACTAAACAGATATTCCGTGTCATATTCACATATTCATGCTCAGCAATTAAACAGCAAGGAGGTGGGTTTAGGTATATTGGCCATCTTTTGTTTGGGAACTAGTTGGGCCTATCCATGTGAGGTGGTGAGTGACTGCGTAGTTTTTTTGTTGTTGTTCGATTGCTTTCTTTTCCTCTTGCATTTAAGTGCACTACATCAGTTCTTTGTAATCTATGCCAGCTACTACTCACTCTAGAAATCCACTGGAAGATACAAATCTGTTAAATCCTTGATGATGTGGAACCTCACAACTTTAGGCACTATGCTTAATGTAATTAAGCATTCCACACAGACTGGAACTGAGACCTTCCACCACAAGTGAGACAGCATTTCTCTAAAAAGATGCTGAACACTGGAATTGAGTCACAGAGCTGTTGAAGGATGGCACAGCATCCATTGTTTGTGGAGGTGAAAGTTAAATGTTAAGGGAAGTTTTGTGTTGATAGTGTTCTATATCTCCATGATTTGTTCTATCTTCCCAGTTTGGGTTGGAAGTAGTCAGTGTAAATCCAAACAAATAGTGCTTGGCAAGTTCATCAACATTGACACAGAAGAGCTTCCTCCATGAATTACTCAATATTGCCAAATCAAAGGCCCTCTAAATCCTTGGCTTACTAGCACAATGCTACAAACACAACACAGATGGACTGCAGGGGAGAGAAGAGCTTTCACTTCATGTGTCACAAAACAAAAAAGACAAAAGGCCTAGTCCAAAGGTTCCCATTAGTTTCAAAACCAGTCTTGGTGAGGCCCAGAGACAATCTATTACGTATTAGGTATCAAAAACCAATGGTCATAGTGATTTTAAGAAAGAAGCAGAATTTAAAATACCTCTGGCACAGTTTGAGGCTAATCTGAGCGGCAAGAAGTAAGTAGAAGACAGAGGTCTGTGAGCTACTGTCACTCCAATTCTGAAATGCTCCAAGAAAAGCAGCTTAGACCATGGAGAAGAAAAGCAGAACACAACACATGAAAAATCCAACTATGAAATATGATGCTAAGTATAACAAAAAGCAGACCAAAGTTAAAATATTCTACACTAGAATGTGTACAAAGAAATGAATAGGAACAAATAAATGCATATGAATTGTTCAACATTTTAGAGGAAAAGAAATTGCAAATCTCTAAAATAATTCCAGTAAGAATTTGAATTTTTCAGGTATCTTGGTCTACAGGAGTACCGTAAATGAATACTCGAAGAACATGAGAAATATAATTACAGCTACTGTTGTTAGTTGCCTATCTAAAAGGCCTTAAATAGATCAAAGAAATGCATGCATTGAAGTTGTCTTGTTAGTCTTACTGTTATGTTGCTTTTCCTGAAAAGGAAGCAAAATCCACAGATAAAACATCTATAGATTTTAGAGTATAAACGCTCTTACGAGAGTATTATTTACATTTTTAAATGGTAACACCTTCCAAGAGCTTTCTCCACAGTTGAGGAACTTACACACTTTCCATAAGTGTGTTTCCATTTTGTTTCATGTTTATGACAAATTGATTTTTGACAAATCAGAAAAAATCATTAAATAATTTCTTTAGAACATAAACTTACTTCAGATAATGTAGGCATTCATAATTCAGGGTTCAATAAACATTTGCAAAACTTTAAATAGCATTTAATCCCTACAGCTAATTATAACAGTATAGGTTTGGTATAATGAAGTATCTCTTTTCACTGATCAGTGAAGTGTGGTATGTCTTGCTTCTAGTAACAACTACATACTACTATTTGATGGCTATGGTAACAACTCAGCAACAACATGTATCCTGTTCTCCAAAGAAAAGGTGTGATTCCTATATTAAAGGAGAAAGTACTGAATATTAAATTGTAACATCACCATCATATACATGATATACACATCCATGACATACACCGAAAAAAAAAAAAAATACAAGATAAAATCTGGAAAATAAACGAAGTCATTACTAGGAAAGCAGGGATCTTTCTGTACAATCTAAGAAAAATACTTAAGGAATAATTTCACTCAAGGTCAGCATAATCAGACTTTGATCAAAGTACAAAAATGCTGTTTCTAAAACATTCCCGATCAAATTCTAATGCATTTCACAAATAATAGACCTCATTCTGTAGTACACCATTGGCTAGTATATATTAATTTTTTTCAAGTTGTAAAAGCATACTTTTGAACTAAATTATCTTTTTTAAAACTCTTTAGACACTGAACCTAATAGGTTATAATAACATTCCCGATCTATCTACGAAACTTGCCAAGATCAGTCCACTTCATATGAGTAATAAACTTTAGTAAAGATTATACACAATTTTGCTGTGAGGGAAAGATAAAATTTAAAGGAATTTATTACTCAAAGGGTCTTTAATATAAAAGCACAGCACCTACACAATAAAAAAACCAGAAGTTCAGCAATCTTGTTTTTGAGCCACTGCTGCAATGTGTCACCCACATTATCCGTTGTACCCAACAAAACTGAACCTTTTGCTCAGATAACAATATAGGGCTTGACTACATGGCACACATACAGAAACTCTTGTCAAAGTTAATATCAATATTGGTCGGTACAACAGAAGCCAATCAGTGAGTTATCAAGGATGAAGACTAAGGACTTTTGTTTAGCCTGAAGAGAGCTCTAATTAAAGTTCTCTACCCCTAAGTGTTTTACGTTGTTTGCCAGACTCAGACTGGCTGCTGACAACTTGAATCTCCTCTTTAGCCCTGAAAAGAGCTTTTTCTGCATTCATTTTGATGTGGAGGCTTTAATCTAGCTGCCACTTCTAACACATTTTATCAGCTCTAAAAAAGGCTTTTTGTTTATTGCAACTGGCAACTCTTTTTCTGACAGCGAGGCTTCAAGTTGGCAAATGTCAAAGGTTCCACATACAACTCTACTTTTCTTCATTTTTAACTTGACTGGCATTAGACTTGTAAGTTGAGCCCCATCACAGACAAAATTTTGGACTGTTTTCTCCAGTCTGTTGATTCCCAGATCAACTATTCCTCATAATTAAGAACATCCTTGATCTCTAGCTAAAGCCATCATAAATATGCATAGCATCAAGAATAAACATAAATATATACATATATTGACAAGTATGATCATGATGAATAATGAAAACTGTTAAAATTACATTCACCATGTCAAATACACAGGTCATAGTTGACGCAAGCATTTGACACTGATTGCCAAACATTTGATAAATACATAGGAGAAGAGATACACATAGCATTCTGCTGTAGAGCACTCATAGGATCCATTTACTGAATCAAAGAAAACCACTGAACCCATAGATTCCTACCCTTTCAACAAGATTCTTGCACTGCAGAAATCTGAAAAAAACCTTTTCTGCAATACGCTGGCCAATAGGGGAAGATCATGCTCGTACAATCTACTTCAATATTTTCATTTCTGCACTGTATTTAATTATTCATTTCTGAAGGAATTTCATTCATATCCTGATACTCCAAATTCTGTGTAACTGACCTCCTACTGCCTTGAAGTTCAATTCAGTAAATTTGATTACTCCAGGAAAATTATTCCTGGTCCTTAGTGATGTCAATTACTCAACAGTTCTAGGCAGCACAAGGTCCTTCTCACCAACTAATGTACTCAAGATGGTGTAGGCAGCATCTTTTTTTTCCCCAATGATATGAACCAGCTTTTGCTGGCATTTAAAACAGATAAAGGGCAAAACATCTCACCTAGAGGCAGTTCCACCTAGAATCTGGTTCCTGAGCCAGTCAGAAGCTCTACTTTATTATAAGGCAACACTGTATTTACTGAACTAGAGAACTAGATTTTTTTCTCTGATATTAATCATTATAGTTCATAAGCTAGGATTCCACTTCATTAATTAACTTCCAATTTTATTGAGCATTTGACTAGTTAGCATGCTCTCTACACAACTGTTTGGAGCATCATCATCCTTGCTGGCAACTCTCAAATTGCAAAGGCTTACTAATTCTGTTTTATTCTAATTTTATGTCAGTGAAGTAAGATAGTCACTTGCTCATAATGATGACAATGCATTGCTCTTGACTTATAGTCTGTGCTCTCAGCATGCAAACATTACACATAATAAATTTTTTGCCACATAAGGTAATTAATCGAATCATATAAAACTACCTAGAAACAGATCATGAAATATCTGCGCAGTATCCAAGAGAATCACCCTCTCCATTAACGTACAACTATTGCAAATCAAAAATTATCTAATGATTACCACTGATTTAGTCATGTATATGACTCACAATTAATGTGATGCTGGTGAAAATGTGCAGGTTCGTACCACCAGTAATTATGTTTCCTTATACTTTTATGAACTCGTACAGTTTATGGGGAACGCGACTTAAGTTGGTCTGAATTCCTTTAATAATGCACCCCAAACCTGATTTACAGATTTGAAAGGGGTTAACAAGGAAAATAACAATTCAGATTCTATTATATTCCAGCTTCCATTTTTATGCTGAAATAGGAGACTCTGCTATTTGGATAGATGCTTATTAGAAACTGTATCAGCGTTACCAGCATTCGTACAAGAATATTTAAGATAAAGGGCAGTGGGAACTGGCCAGAATGAAAACACAGCTGCAAATGTTTTACCTTTGGTGTGAGGAAGGGAAAAACACCATAGCTTTATGAAAGAGACATCAAAGGTACAAGAAAAACTTCTAAAAATGAAACATTTTCATAGAGAAGTATGTACTTTGTAACCTTTCATTTAAATCAGTTTCTCCTTTGATTTATTAAAAAAAAAAAAAATTATTCTCAAGAAAAAATCTGCCTAAATGTGAAAAAGAGCATTCATGTTTCCTAGCCCTGCAGGCATAATGTATTTCCATGAAGATTACCACTGTAACTTGCTGTAAACTTGCCTGAAGTCTACTGAATAGCAGAGAGCAAGAGAACTTAACGGAGAAAATGTATTTTTCATGCCAACACTCTTCACCACATATACTGAACTTCAGAGCTGGTTCACAAAATATTTCTTTATGAATGAGAACCAGAAAGTTTACCACATTGTCTAACAATGTAGATAATTAAACAGCTATCCTATGTGAAGTACAGAAACCCATATTTCTCCACAGATGTTTTGTTCAGAAGAAATAGATTGCCACTGCCTCAGCAATCCTTAAAGGACGTTTGTAGCATAATGTAGTCATCCCAAAGAGAAAGCTAATGTGACTCCAATTTTATTTTATACTATGAACAAAATATTTTATGAATAATTGCCTCTATTGCTTTTGTGGTGCTCTTGGGCCTACTCAGGTTTTAAGTTTACAGGAAAATGTTACACAAATACAATGAAAAGTATTGCTTTAAATGATTCTGCAGATGGACAGTACCTGGAGAATATATGTATCTTGTAATTGATTATTATTCCATGACAAAATAAAAATAGGAACAGATCAGGAATAAAAAAGATCCTAAGAAAACTTCTGCCTGCTTTTAAAGATGTCCTTGCTTGGTGATACTGGTATATTTTTAAAGATAAAGAACACATGACCTATAATGTGACTTTTTCTAAGCAAAGTTTTACAGCAGCATAGCTCAACGAGAAGGCCAAGTCCTGAAATGTTCTTTACGGATTACTTCTGAAGCCCTAGAAAAGCTATCTCGGACCTTAGAAAGAGCAGGCACAAATAGCACTGCTCTGGTATCAAAAACATTTAGAGAGAAACTTAAAATGTTTACATGACCAAGTCAAGTTTCTGCAGTTCCTGTCAATGAAGAAGATCCATCTAAGTGGGTAAGATTTATCCCACTGTGAAACTGGCACTTAGACAATAGTCTCAGGCAGCCATATTAGTCCTGTGAATCATTGAGCCCAAAAAGGAGGCTGGGGATACCACATGGCTTTCATTTATGTGTTAGTTTAAAAAAAAATTTAAAAAAATCCTAAAGCCTCCAAAGTTTAGGATAAAATAATGAGTACAAAAATACAAGTTAAGGCTGGAGAGTTCACTAGAATGGCATTTGGGAGGGTAGGGAAGCACAAGCCCTAACTATTTGGTAGTACCCAGGACTGCCCAACCTTCACTTTAAGGAGCACCCAATTCCTTTGAGTTAAATTTATGTTTTGTATTGTGGTTACTACCAGTAACACCTATGTGTTTAAAAACACTGAGCAGAATTGATATTTGCTTATCTATGCATCATATGTATGTGGTGGGTTGACCTTGACTGAACACCACGTACCCACCAAGTTACTCCATCACTCCCCCTCTACTTCCCTCAGCAGGACAAAGGAAGAAAGAATGAGATGGAAAGAGCCTGTGCAGTATGATAAAGGCAGTTTAACAGAAAAGCGGAAAAGCAAAAAAAGCAAGCTGCATGCACGAAGCAATGCAAACCAGAGATTTATTCTCTACTTCCCATTAGCAGGCGATTTCTGACCTTTCCCAAGAAGCAGGGCTCTGGTATGCATAGCGGTTGCTCAGAGGACAAGCATCTTCTCCAACAGATGCCCCCCCCCCCCGCCTATTTTTCTCTCCCTTTTATATACTTGCGATGACATCATACGGTGTGGAATATCTCTTTGGTCAGTTTGGGTCAGTTGTCCTGACCATGTTCCCTCCCAAGATCTTGCCCACTCCATCCCACTTGGGGGAAAGATGTTGGAAAGACAGCCTTGGCACTGTGCGAGCACTGCTCAGCAGCGGCCGCAACACGGGTGTCTTATCAACAACCTTCTACCTCCCAATACAACGCACTGCACCATAAGAGCTGCTATGGGGAACACTAACTCCATCTCAGTCAAACCCAATACAACATAGTAAGGACACCTTTAGTCCTTTGTCCATTAGCTCAGAGTACTGTTCCAAGCCACAGATACGCTTAATGAATTGGACGTTTAAGGAGCATTTGAATGGATTTTACAAAGATCTGTGAAATTTCATATCTTTGTTCTCCTGAAAAAGCAAGTCCATCTCACCTATGTCGGATTACTTACTCTCTTACAGTCTTGTTCTACTCAATTTGGCAGTAACTATGTAAACCAGATAACTAACCCAAATGAGATCTGAATTAAATGGTGTTTCTTTTACTAACCCTCCAAATACAGTAGTTGTCGTGTTCATAACACAGTACTTCTTTCTGTGTCATGCTGTCATTAATTATTGTTAAAAACACAGCAAAGCAGAATCTAATTCAAGCCTTGATACTTTTTCAGTTAAACAAACACTTTTAAAGGGAAAATTTATTTACTATCACTTGGCAGAGTATTACAGTGCATGAGGCACTTTAAAAGTTATCATAAAATGTTACACCTCTCAATCAATATTTACCTTTTGAGACAACTAACTCCTGATAACAGTGTCAAAAAAAACAGCTATCTGATGGGCCCACCTTCTTTCATTACTCAAATAATTACTACAAAACGCAGAGACAACTGTTTCCTGTGTCAGCAACAGCAGAAGCAGCAAAAACTCACTAAAGTTGAAATAAAAATATCCAGTGCGCAACAGATACACATTTAAAGATCATCAGATAGATGGAGAAAAAAAAATAAATCTGTAACTCTAAACAAATGTGTTTTGATGACAGAAATATACAAAACAGACGCATATCAGTTGCAAAACTCTTAGCTGAAACGTAAAATTAGTAAAGGATAAGTGGGTATTTCTGTTCTGTTGATTAACAGAAGTGGAACAAAGAAGGACATCTTGAAGTAAAACTTTCTTTCAATGTGAGAAGTACATGTTTTACTGGTTAAGTAGAGGGACTAAGCGTTTACAAACACTTCCAGGTTCAATTCTAAAGAGTTGAGAATATGTTAAAACTCTTCTGCATTGCACAGTGACCTTTAAAAGTTTTAAATCTACTTTACCAACTTACCAAATTAATTTGAAGACTCCATAGACTGGTTTAGGTATAAACAGTTTCAACATACTACACAAAGTCTTAGTTTTAATTCTTTCAAAAGACTCTGGTTACCAAGAAAGTTAACCTTTACTTGAAAAGAATAGTTACAGTTACTATCTGAAACAAACAAGACGATTCTCAGTTACTAGAAAAAGCTAGTAACATAAAAGACCAAAACCTTCCAGAATGTGACACACAGTCTGTATCTGTATCAGCAATTATTTCAGAACTACAAGCAGATTGGTCACTTAAAGCAGTTATTACTTAAGGCTTTTCACATGGTCTCCCAATTCTTTCAACTGGATTATAAAGCTTTACAAACACTCAGTATAAATTTCAAGTGACTTCATCTGAAAGGACCCAACACTTAGATTATTTGCAAGTAGATCATAATCAATAAACAAATATGAAAAGATTTGTAGCAGATAAAGCTCCTCTCAACTCAAACTACACCCTGCTTCTTTATCCGACTGAAGACATAGCTACTTTTGGGAATAATACAGCTTCCTAAAAATCCATATATCACAAATTAGAACTCAAGGGAATAAAGATTATTCCTTAAGTAACGATGATTGTTAGTTTTGTATACATACACAGTGACATACTTTAATGTATGGAATAGAAGTTTCATAGTAGCAAAAAAGTTAAGTAATTGAAGTATATAGATATGGTAAAAATAATAATAGGTACAATGAGTGCTGGAGAGAAACAGCAACCAAAAATTTTAAGTAATAAAACTTGAATTCAATCAAATGTAAACAGTGTGCTAAATATACGCATTATAAAAAATTCCAACAGACATAACACTAGCTGCCTTCTGAACATAACTTCATTTTTTGACCAATAGCTATGACAAAGAGTAGTATCCACAGTCTGTAGAGATTCAGCTTGAGAAGAACATTTTATTTTCAGCCATGATATCCTTGCACACTGCAGCTTAAACCACTGAAGCAACATTATTGCTGAAATTGTTAAAATATGAGTGGCACATCATGTTTCCTTTTTACGCTGCCTCTAGAGATGGTATGGGTAAGATGTCAAGCAAGAAACAAGTTCTTTCTTCCTATAGCTTCTCCACATTCCTATGGTGTTTTCTATATGACAGGATATTTAACAGCAAAAGATTACTTATTTTATTCATTTTTAATTAACAAAGGGGTTAGGATGGTGAAAAATAATGAAATTAAGAATAAAAATATATTGTTATTTTACTTAACAATTGTGTCAACAGCTTACAGGGACGAACTACACAAACTCATGCACAGAGTTTTTTATACCAAAGACATCAAACCTTGATTGATTGATTAATTTTGCTTTGTCCATCTCTGTTCAGGTTCATTTATACTTAATGCAGTGTATAAGTTTCCAATTCCAACCACTGTCCTGTGCAGCAAATACTGCAACGACACATTGTTTCTCTGTGCTTGTGACTGGAACTTTAGACAACTTCAGCTCAGCTTGAATTCTGAGGTTCGGCCAAACTTTTGTCCAAGATCAAAACAAAATGTCAATTCAAGTGATGGGAAACTCTGCAAATGGTGTATCTGAGAATAAGGTTACACAGGCCTCTACATAGTTCAAAACATAATTTTTCACAGAACTCTATTTAGATCTCTAATTTGTTACTCCATTTATCTTTATTGAGAAAAAGTATTCATTGGCTCCTTGCCCATGATTGACAACATATATTCCAATCAATGCCAGTTCCAGCACTGGACCGTCTCATACATTCACTGGATGCACTAGCCATAGAGAATAAGAAAACAACAGGATTTAACTAATACCAGTTTGTGCTAGACTACACCAAATCACCTTGAGATGCAGTAGCTCATATTCAATCCCTAAACTTCACTCCTCTGCCAAATTATTAAACAGTAAATTGAGCATAAAAGCAGATGTATTGATCAGAAGACAAGAGGTCTATTCAGTCACTCTCTAACAGTGGCTGGGTCAATTCTGGATGATTTGAAAAGGTAGAATAGCGTAAGAATATTGCGATAACTTTCCCCTTACATTCTCCAAGGCTTCAGGAGTCTGTGGCTCAAGGGCTTCCTTAATTATCAAAGCCCTTTTTTGTGTGTTTATTTATGTGCATCCAAATGAGGGAGTGTTCCTGTAACTATCACCAGTCATATTTTAGAACCCTCTAAATCTTGCAGCATTCATCACATCCTGTGGCAACAGGATCCACAATTGAAAACAGAAAGCTTATCTGAAAAATATCTCCTGGTGTTCATTCTGCATTTGTCACATAATCCTTTCATTCAAGATACACACAAGTCCTTGGATTTGCCTCCAAAGACTTGAGTTCAGCAAACCAGCATTGGCAGGGCTCCACCCACAAGACCATGCCAAGGTGATTGGTGTTGGAGTATTGTACAGTCCCTTTGGAATATCGCAAGGAGCTGCAGCAAAACACATCATTAGGCAAACACATAGCTCAAATATTACACACTATAAAATTACCTGAGACATTTGGGAGAGAAAGACTGAACAAGGACGAAAAATAAGCATGTTAAGAGCCCCATTATAAAACCCCCTACATATTAGAATAAGAAATTAATGATATGAAAGGGGCATGTGACAAAACAGATTTAACCACATAAAAAACAAAGGTACAAATCACACTTTCTATTGTTTTACATCAGCATCCTGGTTTGAGTTAGAACAGAACAATTCTGTTCACTGATTTTACTTTTCATCTCATTTTTAAGTGACTGCACTTTCTGAAGTTAACGGCATATTTTTGCAGAGAGTGTGTGCTTCTAGCAGTGATAAGAGTGTTTAGAGTTCCTACCAAGGACTGATATGCGGAAAGACTTTTGCCAATACTTGCTCCTGTGAAGACCAAGGTCACTGCTAAATCTTGTCCAATATGCCCTTGAATGTTTCCAGGGATGGGCATCTACCACTTCTCTGGGTAACCCGCGCCAGTGTTTCACAAATCTACCCTCCTTTGTTTAAAACCATCACCTCTTCTCCTATCACAACAGGCCCTGCTAAAAAGATTATCTTTATGCTCCTTACAGGCCTCCTTTAAACACTAGAAGGCTACAATAAGGTTTCCCCAAAGCGTTCTCTTCTCTAGGCTGAATGACCCCAACTCTCCCAGGCTTTCCTCAAAGGAGAGGTGTTCCAGCCCTCTGGTCGCTTTTGTGGCCCTCCTCTGGACCCACTCCAACAGGTTTGTCTATCTTGTCCTGAGGACGCCAGAGCTGGACACAGTACTCCAGGTTGGGTCTCACCAGAGTAGAGCAGCAGAATCACCTCCCTTGACCTGCTGGTCATGCTTCTTTTGATGCAATCCAGGACACAATTGGCCTTCTGGGCTGTGACTGGACATTGCTGGCTCACATCCAGCTCTTCATCCACCAGTAGCCCCAAGTCCTTCTCCACACGGCTGCTCTCAATCACTTCAACCCTCAGCCCTGTATACCAGGGGCTGCCCCAAACCAGGTGCAGGGCCTTGCACTTGGCCTTGTTGAGCCTTACAGACGTGCATGTGGGCCCACTTCCCAAGCCCCTCTGGATGACATCCCATTCCTCAGGCATGTCAACTGTACCACTGAGCTTAGTGTCATCTGCAAACTTGTTGAGGGTGCACTTGATCCCGTTATCTATGTCACTGATGAAGATATTAAACAGCACTGGTCCCAGTACAGACTCCTGGGGAACAAATGGAAGCATCAAATCATAAGAGAACATGTGACTGAAAGAGAATGGCCCTTATCCAGCCTATATGGAAAAGTTTTGCTTATAAATCCCAGTAAAATGCAGCAACAAGACCCTAACAAAATTAAGCAGTATATAAATCCACAAACGAAAATCCATATCTTATTGACTATGGCTGGGTTTTTTCTGTGTTGAGATGAAGTAGCAGCTCCAAAAGATAGAGCAGAGCTCTATTCTTGGACCGTAAAACTCTGTTTTAAGGAAGGAGATCTATCCAGCCTCCTTCTGACCATAGTTAAGTGAGGTTTAGACTTACAAGCAAAATAATGCTTTAATCACAGTTATTTTTCAGCCAGGTTTCTTAAAATGAAATATGGCATGATTTCACATAGAGTATGCATATGCACTGACTATGAAACCTATATATACACACACACTCCTCAAAAGTATATCCATAAGTACCTAAGTTCAGCTGGCTAGAATCAAGAACAAGCAATGGTTTTTTTTCTCTACACTTTCTTTCAGCTTTCCAGGTTCTTCAGCTTAAATGAAATTTAGCTCTCTAGTTTTAAGAAATGTTGAGCCTGCATATAGTAAAACTTGAAGATATAAATTTTATGTCTTATTTATACAAAAAAACCCTCAGGTTTTTCAGGTTTTGAGGATGTCTTCTGACACACTATAAATGTATTTTGAGCACTAGAAAGACTTTGAAAAGTGGATTCCCTGAGGGCCATTTAAGAACTACGAAATCATCTGTAACAAAGGGATTTAAAGATTCCTTAGCGTAAAACAGATCACATTTATGGTGAAAGACAGCCTACTATGTGACTATTAAACTGAAGACTTCGCTCACTTTCAGGATTAATTTGCCACATGGTCTTCAGGCATCATCATTATGGCTGTCAATTTTTTATTTTTTTTTATGACTATGCAATTAGCATCACTTTCAAGATACAGTCATGAACAACACAACTTCCCTATTAAAATTGTGTGGCTTCACAGTATGTCACATTAAGATATATATGAACAAATTGTCAATAGCTAAATCAGCCTTCCACTAACAAAGTCACCAGCTAAAGATGATCTTCACTGCTAGTGTTAATAGAAGAAGAAATGTAAAAAGTGAAGTCTATGAAAAAGTCCTTCATTTTCGGAAAGAACAAAGCCAGTCCCTCCAATGATGGCCCATATCTTGAGTACCACATTGTGCACCATAAAAAGTGCTTAGAAGAGACATCAGGTGAAGATGAAAAGAAGGAAAAATTATCACAGCAGGTATGCAAGACAACAGGTCTGACAAAGAAGCAATTGAAGAGCAACTCTTTAGCTGTAGATAAAGTGGAGCAATTGAGCTGCTAAGAGGTCTGGATACAGAAAAACATTTATTGAAAATCTCCTTGAATTCAGTAAGCTAAACACTAGCAAGCCTTAGTCGCACCTGTCTGAAGCGTGCTAGATGGTTTAATATAGAGACACCATTTCCGCCAACATTTCTGGACATGTACCATCTTGAACAAACTGTGTGCATGAAAGTCTTTGAATGTAAAGCTTAAAAAAACACTTCCCAGAAGCTACACCAACTGCCGAGTCCACTTGTATAACTCTCTGCTTTAACAAGACTATTTTGGTTACCAGGTAGCTCTCTTTGAACGCCCACCTTCTGAAATAAGTAGTTCTGTGACTTCAAACCCGAACCTTTTGAAAATTTGTCAGGATTGAACCTTTTGCTCCCATGTCACTTTACATATCTAAGGTATGTCACCTAATGTGAACAAACTGTGCAAGTGTAATTTGCAAATTTCTCCTCTCCTTCAAAGAAGCACACAAAGAAACGTAATTAATTCACATCTGAAAAGTTCTGGGATCTTCATGTAAAAGCTAATTTGGCTATCCCACAGTGAATTCTTAAAAGATGAGATAAGGGCAGAAGGCAGAGGAGAAATAGGCCACTGCTTCAGGTCTGCAACATTTGTATCATTACACATTACAGATACAAACACTCCTAAATCCTCACAGATGTAAACAGTTCTTGGCGCAGGTGTTTGCCTTCAAAGACCTATTAAAAAGTAAAGAAAACTGTTTAAATCCCTTATTAAAGTAATTGTAATAATTTTTCAGCTTGAGAAGTTCAAAACCCTTGGTCCAAAGCAAGTGAGAACAGATGATTCTAAGCTCCTGAAAAACAAGAACACAACCTGCAGTTTTTTTGCTACAGTAGACTCAAACATACCACAACAGTCATAGAATCAGGGATACACACGACCATTCTTGATTGCATTGCTCACTGACTTTTTGATAAGTTCAAACGTGAGTTTTCAAGAGGTACAACTTGAAGAGAATACTGGCTTTTTTATATGGTCAAAGGATATCTCTTTAAGGTAACTGTCCTTATTTGCTTTGTTTTTTTAACAACAATTTCACCCATTTATAATTATATACCCTAGAGTATGGGAACTGAATGTAATACTAAAAGCTAGCTTTTGTTGATGTATTTGTTCACTTACTGCTTTTCATGAAGTAGAAGTATTCCAACCAAGACTGCTTCTCCTTTGTTATAGATGAGCTTACTAACTTTACAGCTTTTGTGTCAAACCTTGTTGGAGAAGACAGAATGTTGCCTTTCTATTTAAAATAAAGTTATTCTCACTAGAAGTAAGAGGAGGGAAAAGCTCTGTTCCTGTCTTCCCCTTTTTCTAGTTTTAACACCACAATAACAATATTTAAAGTCACTCTTTGTAAATGAATCCAGTAAAAAGTCTGCATTTGGAGCCTATTCTCATTAGGCAAAACCTCTTTGATTTTGTTGAACTTCCTTAAATTGTATTTTGTCCCAAATGAGCCATAGGTAAAGGATCTACACGCCATATAGACATAGGATCCCCAAGTCACTAGCTCTGTCAACTAACTGCCTTGTTAAAATTATAGCAACTTATTAATCTTCTGCTTCTTGAGAGCTTAATTATCTTTCTCTTTCATGCTTTGCTAGTTAAACTTTGCATTTCTGGCTTTTCTTTCTATTCTACCCCAAGAAATAATCAGCTGACTTCAAAATGCCAAGTTTTCCAGTGTGTAGAGGATAATATAAATGTCCACCTTTCACAGACTTTCCACATTTGGGACTCAGATATTTTCCAAAACACTCCCACTATAATATTTTAATATGCACTTACAATGCATCCCGCACATCTTCATTTAGATTCACAATCTTTGGTTTACCTTTCTTGTCACATAAGATGCTTGTTGTTTTCTTCTAATAACACCACACAAACAAGCAATATAATCAAGAAATCTTTCAGTAATGTCTTATTCTCATGCATTAAACAATCCCAATCACTAAATACCTAAAGTAAATTAGAGATCTCTCTTCCATATGCATACACTTTATGTTTTGCCACTCAAAGAAATATAAAATGCTACACTGAAAGAAAAGCAACTGTTACAGCCAGCCAGGGATTTTCAGGGTACTGTTCTTTTCCAAGGATCCCACTGCATTTTTAACGAATTCCATATGCTTTAGTACCAGCAGACTTAGCACCTCCCCAGTAACAGCAATCTACGCTGTCTTGCCACATAAGTATGAGGAGCACCAGTGCTACTGAGGCTTGTCACCTTGCCTATTAGTTTGATGTCTTTATTCACAGGCCATCTGCAACACTGAGAGATACTGAGGCAGCTAATATTAATATGAACAAATGTCTCTTCTTTTACAAGAGATGTCAAACAGGACAGTGCAAGAGTGACCCCAGGAATGCCAACAGATGTTAGCTACAAGGCTTTCAAAGAAAAAAAATTAAAAAAAAAAAAAAATATCAATCTTTCCTACTGGGACTAATTAAGATGAAATGAAGAACAAAAGTAAGAAGAAAATCATGTCATGTTATCCAGAACTTCATACATACTTTCTAAGCACATTATTGGCATATTGCCCTGCGTTCTTTGAAAAATCACTAAAAAGTGGTATAGCAGCTGGCACAGTATTGGAAATATTCTCTTCTGCACAGTTCTGATCTGAATTTCACAATGGATTTCGCCAGGAAATATTATACAGAGTTATTAGCACAATACTGTTTCAAATCGAAATGAAGCACAGCAGCATTCACATGATAAATGCATATGTTAAAAAAAAATACTAATATAAAGAAAATCTAGACATATTACAGTAATTGGGCATTCAGGAACACCCAAAGCCACATTCTGCATTTCACTGTAATAAAAAGAAGATGATGATCATGATACGAGTGACTGACACACCAGAAGGCTGTACTGTCATTCAGCAAGACCTGTATGGGCTGGACAGCTGGGCAGAGAAGAATCTCCTGAAGTTCAACAAGGGCAAGCGTAGAGTCCTGCACTTAGGCAGAAATAATCCCCTGCACCAGTACAGGTTAGGGGCTGACATAATGAAAAGCAACTCTGCGGAGAAGAACCTGGGAGTCCTGGTTATCCATGAGCCATTAGTGTGCTCTTGTATCCAAGAAGGCCAATGGTATTTTGGGGTGCCTTAAGAAGAGTATGACCAGCAGGTCGAGGGAGGTTCTCCTCTCCCTCTATTCTGCCTTAGTGAGGCTACATCTGAAGTACTCTGTCCAAGTTTGGGCTCCCCAGTTCAATAGAGGCAGGTAACTAACGGAGAGAGTCCAATGGAGGGCTGCAAAGATTATTAGGGTACTGAAGCATCTCTCTTACGAGGAAAGGCTGAGAGACCTGGGGCTTTTTAGCCTGGAGAAGAGAAGACTGAGAGGCGATCTTATTATTGTTTATAAATATCTAAAGCACAAGAGTCAAGAGGATGGGGCCAGTCTCTTGTCAGTGGTGCCCTGTGACAGGACAAGGGGCAATGGGCACAAACTGCAACATAGGAAGTTTCATCTAAACATCAGGAAAAACATCTTTACTTTGAGGGTGACAGAGCACTGCAACAGGCTGCCCTGAGAGGTTGTGGAGTCTGCTTCTCCAGAGACTTTCAAATCCTGCCTGGATACATTCCTGTTGAACCTGATCTAGGTGAACCTGTTTTGACAGTGGGGTTGGACTAGATGAACTCCAGATGTCCCTTCCATCCCCCATCATTCTGTAATCCCCTCTACCTACTATATAGATTAGATCACTAGAGTACAAAATTTTAAATGGCCATTTTTGTGTCCATGTTCACAGGCTGACAACTAGCATTACTCCTAATTTGGCCAAGAATACAGGGGTAAACTCATCTTCATTACAAGAAAAACTGTACTCACTGTTGTTACATATTGTGAAGATGACAGGTGAGAGGAGATCCACTAAAAGTATCTACTTGGGCATGAAACAGGAGCAGCAGCTCAGCTAGAACTCAGATCTGTGGCTACAGTGAACCCAAGCATTTCAGTCCTGCCAATGGAGCACTATGATGTTCCTGCAAACTGTAATATGATGAAAATGCCAACTCATTTTCAGTTCATATTCTCTCTTGAGAAAGAAGAATATGGCTGTGAAGAATAGCTGAGATCTCCTGTGGTGATGCAGCAGCGGTAAGACAGATCTAGTTGTATCTTTGAGGCTGCTGACCATGCATAGAGACTTGTAAAAAACCATGGCTCCATGTGTACTAGAAAGAATTTATAGATATAGCTATACCAGAACAGCTCTACACTCTGCACACAAGTCCTCTCTATGCAGCTATGTGAGCTCAAAGAATTATCCTGCTTGCAGTTTCATCTAGTCCTCAATAAAAGAAGCTTTTGTGAAGGAGTAGAGATGCACATTAAGTTCACTGTGAGCTTAGTTACACTAGTGAGGAGCATGATTCGTCTCACTCCTCCCACTCCTGGTATTGTCAGTAAATATCTCTGATGAAAATCAGAAATACCCCTGCACAATTCATTCATTAGGCAATGCAGCAGCAGTTCTCTAAAAGGCTCAACACAGATGTGAGAAGAACTATCACTGCACAAGTTGTATGCACAACACGTACAGCCTTTTATGTCCTATACTATATTCACCAGATTTAAAAAAAGATAGCGCATCTTTTTGTAGAGAGGTAAGTTTGTGATTTAACTCTGTTACAGTTGCATCTTGCATTTTCTCCGGATGATGATGTCCATCCTATTGCAGGTATTCTTCCACTGGAATTTTTAATCAGTCTTGGAATCATATGTCTTAATTACAACTATTTCACAAGATCCTTTTGCACTATAAGCACACATTCTACATGTTAAGGAATAGAGACATCCGTGCAACTCTCTATGGAAATCGACATTAAGCTTTCACTAATGTTACTGATAGCAACAGAAACATACCTAGGTGTAATATGAAATAAAACGGATGCACACCTGCATCTCCTTACTCCTAAGAATCACTCAGGTAATTCTAAATTCAGATAGAGTGCTTCAGGCACTGGAATGTATAAGAAGTGACATAAGTTGCTAATGCAACCACATTCAAAAACGCAAAGGTTTTCAAAGATTTTTTTATTTTTTTTTCCAGTGAAGGACTTGGGTCACTTTGGAATATTCCACTATGGCACTGATTTTCTGCATCTGGATTAGTAGATTGATTCTAAAATTAACATGCCCTTTAACCTCTTTTTGGATAGTAAAATTCTATGAATTTTTCTTGCTTATCCAGCTTTCATTTCCCCCTCAGGGCCACACAGCAGGTTAAAAAGTCATTCTTGTCTCCTCTTCTATCTGACAAGCAATTCATATCCAGGCTTACTTTCTGATTTACTGATCAACCTACAGGAAAGGATATACAGTGACAAGAGTTTGAAAAACCGATAGCAAAGTTTGAAACAAACAATAGCTAGGCAAACTATTTACAAGATAAGTTGTCACAATTTATCAGAGGCTATCATTTTTGTGGGAACATAGTAAGAGATAGTACTTCAAATTGCTATTAAAATCTTCATGCCAACAGAGATTTGTGCTTTTGTGAATTTTTTTAACAAAAAATAGAAAACAAAAATCAAACAGGCTGGAGTCTTCAAGTGAAGGATTTTAGTTCACTCCCTCTGTAACTTTTAGAGTTCACTCTTACCTATATTCTATTTGCCTCTCTGTGACTATGCGCATAGAGGAGCTTTGCGATCTTCACTCACTGGCCCACTGAAGTGTGTCTGTTTCCTTTAGTAATTCTATATTGGGAAAACCACTCTCAAAAATGACCTTTTGCCTAGCCAATAAAGATTCAGAAAGTGTAAATTACAGCATATGGCAGCCGATTTGCTCAAGGGAGCATGGCATTTACCATACCCAAAGATGGCTCTGACACTTAAACAGTGGCAAAGAACAAAAACTAAGCCTTAGAACCACAGAAATGAGAGCCTTTATTCAGAATGGCTCCCCTTAAAGTGGTGAAAATATAGACTAAAGAAGTTCAATTAAATGCAAAAGCCTAATGTTGGAGCACAATAACTTCTGCTGGCTTGACCGTACTATGTCAGATTTCTGTACTTCACATTTGCATCTGTAAAATGGAAAGAAGCCATTCTTCTCAGAGCTATGTAAAGCTGAGAAAAAAAACCCACATTCATTACATAAAAGAAAATTGACTTATTACAGTTAAGCTGCATATGTTACAACAGAAGCTGAAGAAAGAAAAATTATAAATAGTTAAAAATAATACTAAACACTAATAGCAATGCTATACCAGCACTAAAATTTGCACAGAATAGTATTCCGCACTTGAGGAAGCGGGGGGGAATCCTATTATCTGGTTTCACATTTGGTTTTGTTTTGAATAGGGGAATTCCAGAGGGAATTCCATAAGGACCCCAGTGCTAACATTTCCTTCTCTGCCTTTATAGTACTACAAAGATATTTTATACCACTCCTATGATAAAATGAAAAGGTCTATTTATCTGAACGATGATACTTTAGCAATCCCCTTGCTAATTCTGTGCTGTGTGATATTGCAAGGTAAAGTGTGTCAGGATACTTAAACTGGGAATTTGAACCTATCACCTAAGAGGTGAAAGTACTCTGGGAAGATAGAAAATACCTTGCTAGATCACCACCACCTAATAAAAAGTCATGAGGATTTTTATAAACTATTTTAACTTCCAAGATTGTCTTGCCCTAAATGGAGCAGTATTGATGAGAATGAGATAGATTACATATACTAGCACAGAAAAACATTATACTAAAGCATCAACTCTATCAAGCCCTAGCTGTACTGAAGCAAAGAATCTTTCCCTCTTGCCATAAAACACAGAGTGTGGTATTTTATCTAGTCTATACACACACACGCTAAATCTACAGTCTCCCATAGCATATCAGAAAGCATAAACCAGCGGCAAAAATATGATGTGTTGTGCATTTTACCAACTCAACTTGGCAATGCTATAATTCTTCAATAACTATGGAACATCTGCAGTTTTTTGATACTTACTATGTTTCATTCCCATGATGCTCTCTGTGTCTGTTCAGAGTACAGAAAGGTCAACCAGCCCATCTGGAGTCCTCCCCATTCATCCATTCTTGCATTCTGCCTCTCTTGCAAAAGGAGTTCCTGTAGAATTTGTCACTTCCACCTGTTCTGACAGGTTCTCCCTGCCTGACCTGGAGATAGCCCTTGGGGACATTAATCATATAACAGTCTGAGCTGTGAAAGAAACAAGGCTTGGCTGGATACTGTTACAGTCTCTGTCACCTACTAATCATGTCCTGTGACACAGAGAGGCTTAATCAGATGGTCAGGTTTCTCATTAATCATTGTGGCCTCACAATGAAACTCTTCTCAGGGAGATTAAAGTTTAGACGATCTTTTTCACCCCTGTTCCTGTCCAGCTGCCTAAACTTAGCTCTACTCTCAAGTACTATAATTTAAGCTCCAACTCCTATTTCCTAAAATGCATAGGTTGATTTTAAGTTTCTTACTGTAACAGAGTACATGAACCTTTCCAAAGAGGAAAAAAAAAAAACAAAACAAAACATCACACATATACTTACAAGCACAGATAGATAAAGAAATAAATGTAAGCATAAAATACGTTACAAAAATTCTCAGGATGCATATACAGATGAAGATACATAAAGATAGCTAAACCATTACAGTAACATTAAGGCAGTATTTATTTGTACTTAATCAATGTGAAACTAAAGGAGCCAGCTGTAAAAAAAAAAAAATAATAATTCTAATAGACATTTGCTACAAGAAACTTTTGTCCTCCTATTATAGTCAATGATAAATCTTCCACTTCAGCTGAATGAAAAAACTTCAGGGGGTAAAGAATAATTAATTGTATTGATCAAGTGATTCTAGAACAAGAAAAAGGTATATCAAAACAAAACCATCAAATTGATTTGATTATTCACTTTATTCCTGATCTTGTTTCTAACTTTCTAAGTTTCAACAAGCGAAACAAGCTCCAACACAGATTCTGCCATGTCTTGGCAGGTTCGCTTTGAACTTCCTCCCTGTGTTTACTTTCCCTACACCATACAATCACAGGAAACACATACAATTTTGCCTTCTAAATCATGAAACATACATACTTCATTAACATCTAAATCATCTCTCATCTTGTCTGGGGTTGGAGGGGGCGTCAGTGGGAGAAGACAGAAGAGAAAAAGGAAGCTATAGCCACCATATGATTAACACGGTTTCCTACCTGCCTGAACTTGACCTGACAGCTTAATGCAACAAAGTCAGCAAAGATACACTCAATTCAAGAGTTACTTAAAGGCATGTGCTTACCAGGTTCCCCAACAATACACCTCATCTGAAAGTTACCACAAAAGACCTACAACACTGTCTGACTTAACTTCACAATGCCGAGCTGAGGCCTGGGGTTTTTTGTTGTGTTTGTTTCTATTCAGTGATCCTCCATTGCTAGCCTAGAAATGACAGTAGGTGGAAACGCTATCTTTCATTACACAAAGTATAAATAGTGTAATCTATCAGCACTGTCAATCAAGATGATTGATTACAGGCTGTCATAGAGAAGAGTGACATATTAGAAAAGTTTTGTTAACAATGCCTATTGCTAGTCAGCCTGCCACAGAAGCTGGTGATTAATGTGTTGTCAGCCTGTAATCCCACACCCCTGGCTAATGAGGCAGGAATTTATCATCTTTACAGAGTGGCAGATGTCAGAAGGAAAGGAATCCAAGTGCTGGAAACAATATACTTTTTCTTACCACGCCTGACAAGTCTGACAGGCCTAAAAAACCACAAAGAAGCTTTGTGCAAGCATAAACTTAAAACGAGGAACTTTCATTTGGCATCTTTGCTTTAAATAGTGCTGCAAATCAGTCTCTATCCCTCAAAAAGGGCACAATAAAAAGCTCTATGAACTCTGAACTCATCCTTGACAACTAGGAAATCTCAGGAAAGGTTTCCATGGCAGGCAAACAGACAGCTTCCTTTGCAAGAGAAGCAGCAAGTAACTTTTAACTTTACCTGTGAACTTACGAACTTCTGTAGGACAAAAATTCTTCTGATTGGCATGCAGAATGCACCCTACTTTAGTGCTTTATCAATGAAGGTCCTAGGAACTAGTTCTCCAGAAAGCCCATAACAGTTTTGCATTACAGATTCATGCCAGGACAGAGAGGGTTGTGAAAATTCTGGAAGCTATTCCTGAAGAAAAATAGAATCTGAACAAAAGCATCTGCACTGAAAGGCAGCACTAGTACTTTGTACTCAAAATAGTTTTAAAACTGACTGAAATATGATCAGATTTGATAACTCTTCCTTCAGAGTATTTGAAAAACATCTGAAAGATTCTCTTGGAGTATGTGAAAGCCACACATACATGCTATGTCTTTGATTTACCTCTGTTCAAGAAATTCTCAACAGAACATTGGTGATCTGCTTAAGTTTGCTTCTCCAAAATTAGTGCATTCAAAATTCAGGCTTAAAGCAATATCTCTTGCCTTCAGGGCAACTTTTTAAGGAAGGCTCATTTTTGCCTTCACAGCATTAAAGTCTATAAATTATCCTAAATAATGGAAATACAGGAGGAAATTATCTGTTTAGTTAGAAAAGATGTAAAAAAAAAAAAAAAAAAAAAA
>VWZK01014543.1:65386-76876 GCA_013396935.1 Baryphthengus martii
CAGTTAAGCACAGGTTTGCAGACAAATGACTCATTAACTATTAATGGGATTGTGACGGTGAGTTTTAACTTGCTTTGGGGGAAGGTAAGCTCAATGTGAATTTATGTTCCCTTTTCTGCTTTGAAAAATCCTGGTAGATTCAGTGTAGACATTTCAGACCATATTAGTATAAAACAGTTACAGATGCTTCGGACACCTCCTGACTGGTGGAGTTCTCCTTCCTTCCTTCCTCAGTCCAGTAACAACAAACTTCCTTTGATTTTCACTTTGCAGCCCCTTTGCAACCTCCCTAGTTAATGGGAATATATATCTCCTGAATCTGCATAATTCAAAATGTAATTAAATGTTCCAGCTCTAGCTGGAAAGCCTATTTCTTTCAGGGATTAGATTAGACTCATTACTTTGGTATGTACTGACCTTTAATCCCCTTGGCAGTCTCTTGGCAAACTGTGACACTGCACAGACTTCTTTGGAAAGAACCCTCTGTTCATTGTCTCACGTCTTTGGGCTCTACTCTTTTGAACTAGGCTGATGAGGAAGAATTCTTCACGATTCTACAACAATCATAAAATCTCCCTAATTTGCCTCAGTTTTTATCCTGAAAAGCCTTGATTCAGACAACTACAAATCTAGGATACGGTTAACTTCTGAAGACATCGACAAAACTATTTACTATATGTCATGGTAATGTCCTGGATTTGGGCGATAATACTCAATGTTATATGGGATTCGGTCAAAAGCCTGTAGTGATCAGCAATCTTGTTCACAAATTCATGCACATTTTAAAATCTCTCTATATAAATTGGGTTAGTTCTAGGCCTACATGCACATTTCAGATTCTCCCATGGCCAACATACTAAATGTTAAATTCATTGGGAAAGGAATTGCCACTTCTGTTCCATGTTTATAAAGTTTCTAGCACACACAGAAATCTGGAGAGTAGTAAGAGTACTGTTTCATCCAAAAATAATATTTATTGATGCTACAACTGTAGATGCCTCTTCACACTGAAGATACGCCTTATAAAAAGTGAAATTAGATAGACTGCATTATGCTGCATATGGAAGACATGGCTATTATTTTTTTTCACTCTTAGCCAACACCTGCACAATTAATTCTTTAAACATTTAGTTCTAATAGCCTATTATAATATACAATATTATACAATGCTGATATACAAGCAATATCAATGAAAAAGAATGTATCTATGTTCCTGTGTCTTGATACTGTCTCTAGAACGCAGACCAATGAAAGAAATTAAAACAAGTTTATGAGCTTGCTTTATGGAGTTTGGATCTAATAAATCATAATTCTCCATAGAATTATGGTTGAGTTCTTTCTTGCATTGAGTTACACAAACTTTTTGAAAGTGGGAGCATAACGTCTTTCTCTGAAGCTATGTTATTATTTTGGTCAAAGATTGTTTACATTAAACAAATCCAATTTACCAAACTTTGACATGTTTGCACAACTGCATGTAATTCATATTGAAAACATGACTTTTAAATGAACTTTCTGTAATCTAAGCTCCCCAGTTTCTATCCTTGAGTTCTAGATTCTTATACCACACCAAAAAAAGGTTATCAGTGGCACAAATCACATTCTCTAAGAGGTTTCTAATAAAGTAAATGATGACTGTGATTTCAAATTGTTCATTAATACCTTCACAGAGGCTATATATATCAAATACTGAATTGACTTTCTTGCCAGGTGCAGCACTTTGTCAAGAAAATAGTGATCTCCAAATTAAGATTAGGGAAAGCAATTTCTTAATGCTGCTATTTCCCTGTTAAGTTTATTTTAGTAGGTTTGATAAATGAAATTTAAATTAGGATTTCATCATCCTAAAGCATCAGAGATTGATTGTAAAATAACCCTTAATAAATCCATACTGTCTTCTATAAGTTGATATACTTATTATGGAATACTGTAATCGTATCTGTACTGTCAGATACTGGGTTGGTTTTGTTGTTGGTTTTCTTTTCATTCCAAAAAAACATCAATATGGTAAATATGAAGCCAATCTATGCCATACCTTCATGAGTTTCAACACATTACCTGTCAAGCATTCCCAGGTTTCACTGATTTTGCTAGGAAACAACAATGCCTAGTGCTTGGACAACTTTAGGCACAAGACATCAAGTGAAATTTAACCCTGCTCCTAAAATCTTGGGTTCTCAAAGGACAGCACAGTTCACACTTTAGGGGATAAACATGGGAAAAAAAATGAATCTCTGGAGCATCTGGAAGAACAATGTAAGACGGAATAACAATGTTTTCTTTAAGAACTATCCATCATTTCTTTAACTACTGCCATGAAGCCATTCCTACTAAAGTTAGTCCTTTTCCACCTTGACATACCCCCCTACTTTCAGTCTTGGTAGAGGATAACATTAATTACAATTACCCCTCCACTGGTAGGAAAATGTTCTGATTTACTATGATCTACATCTATACAGATACCGAGACAAGCCACCCAAGATTTCTAGTAACTCCTTAGGCAGATAGAAACACGGCTCCCACTGACTTGGAACCAGTATTAGGAAACCTGAGATGCATTTCTAAGCCTGTCAAGGTACCTCTTAAAATCTGCCTCAACACCTCTGTAAATCTAGGCCTATGCAATGAAAGGCAATCCCCGCTGCATTAGAGGCAAGACCAATATTTCACTGTTGCTTAGCTTTGCACTTCTCTTTTCAGTACACAGCATGAGTTGAGAGAAAGTATGTTCCACACTGATTTAGAAGTCTAAATTCACCAGTGCTTCCAACTGTGCATCAACTGCCCTGTAGATTCTGATATGCCGAAACTGGGTATGAATCTTAAAAGTCAAAGGTGTTTTTGAAACCTACCTGGTTTTTCAGTGAGAATAGAAGGAATTAGGAATGCGGGGGGAACTTCAGTCATTTGTTTTCTTTTTAATTGCTCTAGATTTCTCTAAAAGCTTATTCAACTGTGGCTTTGTTACAATTTGTACTCTTATCACTCTAATGTTTCTATTTTATAAAAATGATCCTCTCCCTTATTTGTACCTGATTTCATAGTTGCATTCCACATCACTGTCCTTCAGTATCAGTGAAAAGTAAATTCAGATGTAGCCAAGTCACTTTTACAGATAGAAGATCAAATTGAAAAAAAGTGGCTATTATTTTTACTGTAATAAAAATTTATAGTAAAACCACGAAGCCTTAAGACAAAAACCAGTAGTTACTCAAAATAAACACTTCACATTAGCTCCTTAAAACAGTGCATAGGAAAAGTAATCTTATTTCAAGAAACAGTCACATGCCATCTCTTCTGAAACTAAGAATGCTCTTTGAGGATGCTTAAATCCAGTTTACAAGTAGCTGAAATAATAAATGCAACCTAAGTTTCCTAAAATGTGAATCACAAAATTAGGCTAAGTGAACACTACCAACATACCACCCTTGGGGTAAATCAACATAAGAAGCTCTAACTTAGCTCGCACCTCTCCTCAAAATTTAATTTTTGGATGGCTACAGCTTCTTTGGTTCTTAGTACCATTTGAGTTGTCGCTCCAGTATTAACGAAGCCTCAAGGTCCTCTGGAGAATGTGTCAATTAAAAATTTCATCAGCCTTGTAAAGTACATGAACATACAACAATAAAAAAATTTTTAAAAATAAATCACAAGTTCCTGAAAATGATATGCTTATAAAATAACTGGTTTAAAGTGTACATTAAAGCCAGTTTAATTTCGGAACTTGTCATTCATACAAGTATCTGATACTGCATAACGATTTCAACAACGCAGAAATATTTTATATGTATGTGTATATTTTTGTGGTAAATTTGCTTTCCAAAAAGCCTTACTCCACTGCCCATTTTGCACCAAACATTCTAAAACTATTTACATTTTAATTAAACACTTTAAATACTACATTATTAATTCAGAAACAAATGAACATGCATTCAAAGTAGGCAAGAAAAACACACTTTGACTTGTCTTTTCATCCCAGTTTGTGAAGCTCAACAGTCCTGGACAAAAAGAACCCTTGGCAAAGGAGACTCCAAGAGAAGGGCCAGAAGAAAAAATCCTTGAGAAATGGCAGTCAAAGGGAATAAAATACATAGCATTTACTTTATATGGCTGAAGTCCAACAGAGAAAACATGCAAACTAAATACAGATTAAACACACCTTCCTAAAGAAAAATAATGGATTGCACTAGAAATGAGGCATAAGGCTCACATGAAAAATATCAGAGATGAATTTATTAAGACAAGTAATCTAATTGCTTTGTAGAGAACACCTAAATCTGTGCCAAGAGTCTGTAATGAGGAAGACAAAAAAAAAAATAAATATGCCAAGAGGAACCATCTTTGCTGCTTCAATTCTATAATTTTGATCTCTTTATTACATCTGCTTCACAGGTCCTATATATTTTTCTGTAGAGACATGACTAAGTCAGATGCAACAGCCTATTTATCCTTACTCTGAGTTAATTCTGATTATATCTCTGAGATCTTCATTCTATAGACAGCTCACTAACAGTGCTGTGCCTTTCTAAGCATTATCTTATTCTAGCTTTACATAGAAAGTGGCTATATTCTTTCAGTCTGAGGTAGTTGGTTTGCGTTAAGAAACACACCAGAAACAATTCCCTGTTTTCTTCCTAAGAGAACATGTAAGTTATTTTCCTGTATTGTATACTTGCCTACACTCTGATTATGGACTGTGTCACAGTTCATATGCTTCTATATTGTTAAACTCCAGGTTGTATTCCCTCACTCAAGCTCCTTTAAGGTATGTAAGTCTAAGGGCTATCGTGCTATATTGAGTTTTAATAAGCAAAAAAGCAAGTCGTAACTTTGGAGGGTTTGAAAGCTCTAGCTGCTGCTTCTCAGATAAAAATCAGAGCTTGACTACACACATACCCATTTATTTATTGCTTCATCTGTGGGAAGCTGGAATAAAAAGGAACTTGGAATGAAGCTCAACACACACCTCTTCCCAGGAAGGTCACTGTACTTATGTAAATGGACCCTGAACTCAGGTAGGAAATAGTGCTGCTATTCCTGTTTCCGAAATAAAGTCAGTGGAATGATCATTCTGCTCTACCAGTGTCTTCAAATCAGCTTAGTTTAGAAGAAAACAGGAGGAGGCATGAGTGCAGAGAGGAACCATTTTCTGCTGAGCAGTGAAAACGACTGCTTCTCAGCTACGACTAGTGAGCACATCTCCACCCTCTGCTCCAAGGGTATTTAAACACAAGATACTCAAGTCTAGCATCAGTCTCAGATGAGCTTCCTGCCATCCTATAAAACACTCATGCCTGCAATCAGATAAACTTAGCCAGAACAGTGGGGAGCAACAGGGACATGTAAACAGGCAATGCTGAGAGGCAGCGTTTACGTTAAAATCCCAGCTGGCAAGACCCACCTCCCAGGAACAACTTAGAAGCTAAACACAAAGCTTAAAACTCAAAGTCCAGATGAAAACTCCAATGTAGGTATAGCCAAAATTGTCCCTGTTACAGATATAGCAACTAGAGGTACTGTGATTTTAGCTTAAACAGTGAAAGTTGACTCTTGAGATTAAGATCCTGCGCACCATAAAGGTAGCATGCATCTTCAGATCTGTTATTTATGCTCTAAAGAGCTATATAGATTCTAGGTGTCTTGTCATGTATTCATAAATGTAGAAATTCTCAGTAACTATTCCAACATTTCCCAGCAATACTGATGCACAAGAGTTTAACAGCAGCAACATAAAACGAACTTAACAGTTCCTCCATCTGTGCATAATATAAAAATCACGAAGCTTTTGAGAAGTAACAATATGGTCCCAAACATACAGAAAAAAATGTAGATTTCCCATAGAAGTTGAGGCTTCCTCTCGAAAACCAGATACTCAGTACAACTCTTGCCTTGTCCTTTTAGCCAGAGGTGATTATTTTTTGAACCGGGAATATACACATATCTTTTCTTTTTTTTCTCCTTTAAGTTTTAAATCTCTAACAAGCTTCAAAGATTTAAGAAATAAACTAACTACCATAAAAACTATATCTGCTAAAGGTAAATGGTCAAAGGCAGAATTTGCTGTTAAGAATTTCTTTCCTTCCCATGCTGCTCACTTCATAAATCATAGGTCTTGTCAGACACGTCCTGAGAAACTTTTAGGCTGTTCTGACTTGGTAAGCTCTAAAGAAGACTGTAGGCATTTCAACAATAACACAATGCTCTGACTCACTGAAATGAAAGGAAGAAGCCTAAAAAAATACTGTGTTTTGCAACAGGAATGTGGTTGCTGTTTAAATACAGAAGTATTCATTACTGATGTAGTCTACATTTCAACCTGTAAGGCTTCAATGCTCTAAGGTTTTTGTACTTCGCAAAGTACTGATCCAAAAGACTCTAATTTAGAGGTCAAAAACACTACCACTTGGAAAACTATACATGTCAATGACATTGATAGCATTCGGGTTTGTTGAGTGAATTAGAACAAAATCATAAGATGTAGATGTTGCTACTATATAGCAAGTTACAATCTACCTTGTTTGAAAAAATTTTTAAAAGCACACAAAGAGACATCCACAAAAACAATTTCTTGGAAGCTGAGCTACCAAGAAACTAAAATGAAAAAGCAATTCGGCTTCTCCTGTATACTGTGTGGACAGAGATTCCTGAGATAAAAGAAGAAAAAACGTTAACGGGAGTTAAATTACTGGCGTTTTTTTCTGTCGCATATATCATATTGGTCTTCGCTGCTGAAATTATGAAATTCTGGTTTTTGTTTACTGCATTCAAAAGATGGACACATTCCCTCTTTGCCTGACAAAGGGAGAAAATATGCTAATCACCCTGTAGATGTTATCCCCTGCTACACACTGCAATTTTGCTTAGCATAAAGTTAATATGAAACATATATTAGCATTCTACTTGTGGTTAAAAATATGCACTTAATTTGATTTTTCATTTTTGAAGACTTATAATTTATCCTGTTTCACACTCCTTTTCCTCTGTCCTTAAAAGTCTGGGGAGGCATGCAGTGGTTACTTCTTACCTATGGCATGATTGTATTTTACTGTGATGTGGTGGGAAGTTCATACAAATATTCTGATAAAAAAAAACCCAAAACATTTTAATGGAATTTCTGTATGTTTCTTGGCAAAAAAAAAAATCTTTTACTTTGTATTTTCCTATAAACTTTGAGAAACAGTATGTTTATGGTTTTCTGTGTCAACACTAGCATTTTTTTTATTGTATTCCTTACTTTACATTTTTAAGTAATATGTATCTGTAAATGCATGTTTTAGCTCAAAAATAATGTAAAATCTGATACAAATATTTTCTTCACCTCATGTACATGTTTTTGTGGTTTATAACAACTAATCTTCTAGACTCCTAAAATCATAAAAGTTGTCCCCATACTTGTCTCTGTACAAATAAATCATTCAGATTTTGCATTTATTTTTCATATGTCATGTCCTGGGTAGAGATTCATGGTGGGAAGAGGGGAGAAGATGATGTTTCAGCTCAAAATTATTTTTTATTGGTACATATAAAGCTTTTGAACTAGGGACATGACTGAAATCTTGACATGCCTACCTACCAGTTTATTGAATTAGGTATGAAACTTGCCATTCTGTAATAGGTGGGGGCAGCACATCCCTCCAAAAATAGTGAAGTCTCTTTATCTGCCAAGACTTGGCCCCCGAGAGTAATTTCTAGCTTGAATAATAGGAGGCTTTTTCTGAAGACAATTGCTACTCTGCAGTCTGATCTTAATTGGCAAAGTAAATTTAATTATTTCTCTCCTGAGATGAAATTCAGACTATCCCAGAATATGAATGCAGAATATTAACTCTGGAAGTTGATATCCAGTGAACCTCCACATGTTGCCAGTGACCCATCACAGCTTACTAAGTCCATCACCAGATAAAACAGACTACCTATAATAAGCATAGTGGGTTTTACTCAAGTGATTTACAGCACAGTTTATGGGAAATTATTTTCTACTATAACCATCCTAGAACGAGTATTCTCATGAACAATAGCTCTTCAACTCAGGAGTATTATCTCCAAATCTCTACCTACTTCACAAAAAGACTATGAGGTTTGCACAACAAAGAAAACATACAAGTACTTTAAGTTATTATTTAACAGTCTATGACATAGTTTTAATAGTTTTAATATTGCTAAAATGAAATTAATGTTTAAAACATTTCCCATGAAATGTAAATAAACTGAAGACTTTTATGCCTAAAATGTCAATACAAACAAAAATGTGTCTTGCATAGTGCCAAAATTCTTTTGACATTTAGTAAACCTCATCCACAACAACTATCAACTCTGAAAGGATTCAGTCATACAATCGTCTGGACAACTGGCATAGCTCTTCTATTATATAGTTTACTATGAGAGGAAAAAAAAACCCGAAAACTTTACAACAAAGCCATCTGACAACTAGGTGATTTCATGAAATCTTCAGTATTTATGGCAAACAGACTTTTGGGGATATCTTGACAAACTATGCATTTAAATAATTACTATTTTCAGTGGATTTATTTTTTTTTTGTCCCTTTCTCCCTTTCCCCAATACAACTATCTTCAGACCACCACAAAGTGAAACTGAAATTCTTATGCAGCCGCTCTAAGGGCAAGTTCATTTATCTAAAGTATACACAATCCAAAAATCCAAGTCAAATACTTTAAACAATTAATATGATTAATTATTTCTTCACCTTACACAGGAGTAAAAACAACCTGCAACTACTGGCCTATCAAATACAGATGGATTTCCTGGAAATACAAGGAATGTTGTGCCTTGTTACTGTAATGAAACTTAATCATAGGCAGAACAAAAGAAAAATGAGGGAAATTCTTTGGCAAGAGGTGAATTTTTGGGAGATAAGAAAATCACTGAATAAATGTTTAGGAAAAGTGACACGCTTCAATGATTACAAAGAAACATTACTGTAATAATGTCATTCCAAGTGAAAAATGATGTGTTAGTGATGTAAGTGTACATTAAGGCATCTCTGTTTTTAATGAAGGGCAAGAGGGGTTTCTTAAAATCTGAAGATTATGAAGAAACTTTGCATATTAAGACGACATTCTGCAGAGATTTTAAAAATCTTCATCAGAAAGAGGCACGCAATTATGAGTCTTGGAACTGGAAGGGTATAATATCATTCTTTCCTGTCACTTCATATCTTTTGGAGAAGTTTTCTACAAAAGCCAATCATTATTGCTTACTTCATCTGTTCTGAGAATTTCTTGTTTGTATTTACAAGGGCATAATGCAAATATTTTTTTTTTTATTTTTTTTTTTAAAGTGCAAAATCCCATTGTATTCAAGAATCCACACAGGAGGATAGGATATTACTCCTTTTACCTCTTAACCTATCATCTGAAATCTGTCACCAAATCTGTAGTGGGCAAGATCCTACTACAACACTCTTCAGAGAACAGCATCCATGTTATTGACAGCATTCATATCTGTTCATTTTTTTATTATTATGGTTTTAACATTTCCAACAGTGAAGCTGAGAATT
Organism: Baryphthengus martii; assembly: GCA_013396935.1. Classification (NCBI taxonomy): domain Eukaryota; kingdom Metazoa; phylum Chordata; class Aves; order Coraciiformes; family Momotidae; genus Baryphthengus; species Baryphthengus martii. Next base: position 74,905 of record VWZK01014543.1, read on the forward strand.
GAGTTGACATGGCAGTTAGTTACAGCTCTTGAGGTTTTTGCCAATACAGGACATAGTACCCTAATAGAAGCCATGTGTCCAGAGCAGGGATAAAGCGGCGTTGGACATTACATGTATGAACCGAGTACCTAACTCTTCTTTGCAATGCTACCTGTCCAATACATCTCAAAAGATGTGAATTCAGTTAACTGTCTTGAAATTCCACTAATTTTGACCTTTAGAACCAGCACACAATCCTTTAACTTCAAAAGGGAATCTAACCTATATCGGGTAATATAACCAAAACCAACTGATCTCTTTTTACTTGCATTAAAAGGCTCTGTTAATATCGCACTTGGGACCATTATAAATGTCTCACATTGCACACACTTAGGATACATCAAAGTTTTATCACAGTCATTATAAAAATGTCACTTCAAACTATTTTTATACTAATAAGATGGTCTTCAATTGAATAAACTGCAGTTACAGAGTGATTACCACTGTTACAACTTACATTTAGTTCACAGGTTAGTACAGTGATGGATAACATGCAGGAAAAAAGAGCCTAATGCATGAATTGACTTTACAGTTTGTCACTAACCAGGTTGATTTAAGTCATAAGTAGAAGTTGAAACACCAGTTCTACTTGGAAGCTATAAGGTAATGGACGTTCCACTTGCTTCCGAAGTACACAACCACTAACATACTATTATTAATGCAGATAAGGTAACCCATTCTCTCAGCCCACACTGCAACATATTTTGTCTCAAATTAGCCAGTAAATTACTATTTTTGTGGAAGCTACTAACAATCATAAAGCCTGTTGAGTTTTACAAGGTGTTCATAATGAGCATTCCATAAGATTTATATGAAAAACATGACTCAGCAATTCAAATGCAACTAATCTGTGGATGTGAGGCTTACTGTGTGACCTCTTGTGATCTTTGAGATGATATGTAAAACTTAATCTTTCTTAATATTAGTCAGACAAATGCAGTGACAAAGCACAACACTCACGGACTTTCTATTAAAAATGTGTTCACTTTTGATAAATGAGGCTTACTCAGAAATGCTGTATTTTAAATGGAACTTAAAAGAGGTTTCAATACTAGATAGGATTAAATTCACCCAGAAGTACTTTAAAACAGACATAAGCAGTTATGATCATCAGCTATCTGTACCTGGGGACATAGTTCTTCAAAAGATAGAATTTGTTAAATAAACTGTTATCTATCAAATTACAATTAACAAAGTCTCTGACTTTCATAAATGTTTAACTTAGTGTATTGCCACTGTTACAGCGGTCAGGAAATGTAACACTTCTTTAAATGAATTGTGGTAAGAAAGTTTGAGAGAGGGCTTTCCTTCTCTGCAACTTTTCTCTAGTGGAAACATTTGCATTACCTAAAATTTTCGTAACTTCACTTCAGATGATGTATCATTCCAATCCCACACAATAAACTGCTTTACACTTTCACCTTCCGCCCATCCAGTTAACACTCCATCTTGTCATTTCTATGTTTTCTTGTTTTTTTTATCAACTTTTTTCTACTATTGCTTCTCAAAGCAACTCACAGGCATATTATTTTAAACAAAAAGGGATAGCGGGCTTACTGTTCAAATCTTTCCAATTACCTCCTCTCCACAGAGAGAGGAGTCTACAGCAACAGCCTATGGTATTTATATTCTTATGTCTGTAACAAACACATTAAGCAGGAAAAAGTTATTCTTGAAAATATAAACTTTTAGTAAGTCTATATTTCTTCTTCTGGGGCTGGCAAAGGGGAGGCACAGCAAAAGGCAAACTAGTCCAAACTGTTGTGATTGCAAAGAAATGTTTCACTACTACTGAAATTTCTTGCTCTATAAAAGTACTTTGATGATGCCCTTCCGATAAAATCTTTTAAATCATTCCAAATCCTACCACTTGTATGACAATCTGTCTGCCCTACTTTGAGAAGCAAGGACAGGTAGAGAAAGATAGAAAGGG
>VWZK01014543.1:76955-166349 GCA_013396935.1 Baryphthengus martii
AAACAACAATGTGTGGTGAGAGTGGGTCCAAACTGAGGACATTCCTCAATTCTTATTTCAGAGGAAGTAATTAGAAGAAATGAAGATTCACATTGCAACAATTGTCTCTTAAAGCCTCTTTCTCTGAGTCACAGAAAAAATTTGGGACCAATATGTTTTAGACACAGGGCAGGGAGAAAGAGAACAAAGAAATAGCAAGAACTGTTTTCTGCATTGTATAATCCCCAACTCAAGGGTACACTTAAAATATGACAATATAATGGTTTCAGGAGCTATGACCCTCTCATTTATATTACTGCCAAGAGAATACTGTAAGATTCTGAAAATATACCAGAGATTCAGGCATAATAAATATATATAACATTAAAGGAAATGGCTGTTTCAAAGGTCTGTGGTTGGACTGTCACTATAAACAAACATCCACACATGCAATGGATGGTGTCCCTTATGTGGCATATGTGACTGAATCCAAAGTAGACCTACCCTTTCTATAGGTATATATGCAAAAATGCCCTTTTTTTTTTTCTTTTTTTGTAAAATTCTAAAAGCTAACAGTAATACAAGGAATACAGCCTGCTAGCAGTGTTGGACCAGCATCAGACCAAAGGTTCCCGGTATCACTAACTTGATGCTGGTTCAATCCACTTCTACTGTATCCAAGTTGTCTGTAGCAAATATTCACTAATTTATAGATATCTGCATGAGTCAACTATGAATCACAAGATACTTCTGCATGAACGTCTTAAAATCAGGAATAGTATGTATTTGAGAAAGAAAAAGAAGAAAAAAAAAAAATCAGCATTAGCTGTCATACAGTCTAAGACCAGCATTGCTACATTAGGTATGGAATTCAAGAAAGCAGGGCTGGCTGTTGATCACCTCAGCAAGAGCCTACACACAGGGAAATCAGCTTCAACATTAACAAAAAATGCTAATCTGCTTCAAATCAAATAGGTAATTACTCTGCTACTTCCATGAATTCTGAGGAAGGCATAATTTGATAGTTAGACATTAATAAGCCTGTTTCATGGATCTTACCACTATCTGATAAAGAAGCTTTCTTTTACTATCTCTTGGATGTTATTAAATAAAGTAAACTTGTATCTGGCTAAATAGGCTTCATGAGTGCTAATCTTAGCCTAAAGCATTCCGATGGATTGACTCTTCCTCAGTAGGGCTATATAAATATTTATAACGACTTCACGCAAAGAATAGATGTGACACGAGGCTTTAAAAGATTTCTCAACAAAACCTGAAGAAATAAAAGATTTTTGTAAAAACAATGAAGGTCTTGGCCTTCAAAAAAACCCTCTTAAATCCTGGAGGGCTTGTAATAGTATACAAACATATGCCTGAATCTGCACACAAGATTTTCATCAGGGCCATCCTGTCAGCCTTCCAATAGTGGTAATTTATGCTCGCACTCTGCCTTATAAGATTCTCTTCTTACCTGGCCTATCTGCTTTTCTCGATAGGCAGCTTTTTCCATGCCCCTAACAAAGGAAAAAGTGATTGTGCTATTTTTCTGATTTGTTTCTCAGTGCAGAAGCAGCAGCACAGAAAGCTGACATGAAAGCCAAACACACAGTCCATTCTCCCTTCAAAAAAAAAAAACAACAAAAAAACAGTCTTCTCCAACAGAAACTACACCAGAAAAGTATTTCTTTGAATAGTGCTGAAGAGAAAGCATAAAATCCTGTCTCCACTGATAATGCAAATTGTTTCTAGCCACTGCACTCCAGGCAGGATTTTACTATAGATACAAAGGGGTGACCCTTCAGCCTAAGACCAGAAGTTCAGCCACAGGATAAGTAAATTATTTCTTTTATTCCCACTACAGCAAGTTCCTACCAATTAAAATGACTCTACCACACCAATATTACAGATGAGAAAATGATATACCAGCAATTTCAGCTCTTCTCCATTTTGAGATCAAGTAGCTACCATTTTCAAATCTCCATGGCATATTACTATTCGATTCATCTATTTCTTTAAGAGAGCATAAGAAAGAATAATTATTTTCTGCCACACAGAAAAGATATATTACGTATCCAGCTAAACACTAGCTCTTATTAATGCATTGTTTTCATCATTATTATCAACACAGAGTTTGGAAGAGGTACTCTCATCTTCAGGTTAACTGTAGTATAGGCAAAATCTTCAATTCAACCTTTTCTCTATATGCAAGCCAAAAAAAGATACTTGGTTGTTCACATTTGCAATAGCTGATCTATCTGCATACAACATTTTGACATCCCTTGACTAAAAATAAACTTGAAATTCACTTCTATGAACCTTCTTTGGGATAACCAGTCAGTCTACATTGCAACATAACTGTTTCCAAGCTGTAAAATGGCAAAGAATGTTTGGTATGTGCCTTGATCTCCCAGACCATACCAGCTTTCATGTTAACTTCACTGTACCAGTATTGCATGAGATTTATAGGGCTTGAATTAGTGAATTTTAGTTATAATTAGAGCTCCACAAATTTTCCAGTAGCGCTACTATGACACTATCTCAGCTAGTGATCGTTGGTGTCCCTTGCATTCTGAGCAGAAGGAAGAAGACTGGGCTATAAAGGACAATACAGTCATTGGCTCGGTATATAGCAGTTTTTACAAGCCAAACCATATTCCATTAGGGGTTTAGCAAATCAAAAAAAAGTCAGACTTCTCACTTGCCAAAATATGACCTCAAGAGGACAAACCAAGTAAGTTCCCTACCAACAACATATCTATTCATTTCTACTTGGGTGGAGGTGGAGGAGAGGGCAGAGAAAGAGCACTTCACATAAACAACAGTTCGTAAGTTCTCTCCAGAGAAACTGGTAAACATATGGGGGGAAAAAAAGACCCAAAAGCTATGTTGCTGTTGCTATGAAAAATAACATTTCTAGTTTCATATTCAAAAATGAACCAGGAAAATAAAATCCAGTCTATTTTTTTTTTTTTTCTTACTTTGCAACTGTCAACAGCCCAGCAGCAATGCTTTCCAAAAAGTTAGTTGCATCTTTTACTGAGATGATATGCACCGTTCTGGCCTGGTACATGAACTCAATTTAAAGATATTTTTCTATTCACAATCTGAATTATTTTCTCACCTTGTAAGAATTCTCTACTGTCAGAGGTAAACAATAAAATCCCAGGTACTCCCAGAAGCAAATTACCTGTATAGCTGCTGCTGCTGAAAATCTTGCCAATGAAATATTTCTTTATATTTAGATAATGATTGATTGGTTGTTTTGAAACTAGAATCACATGTGCAGACATTTTAATGAGTTCTGCTTTGGAAAGATCATTTGACATGGCACAGATCTATGTTTGTTTCTCTTGCTCACATTGACACAGCAGATTACTTCAGAGTCTACTCAAGAGGAATAAAAGTGGATTCAAAGGCTTTCTTCATATGAAAGGAGAATTTTGTGATACACACACAGTGCTTTCGCCTAGTACTGTTATAGTATTACATCTTTCAAAATTGCACACAACATCTTTGACTATTAATTAGAGGTAAATAGCACTTGAAAGTCTTACTCAGAACATAAAGATACAAAAAATCATCACACAAGAAGAAGGGAAAAACTTGGGGGACATTACACAAAAGCAACATAGTTATAAATTTGAGCAGACCTGGGGCAATGGATTAATCTTACGGCCTGCTAGACATCTCTGGAACAATATACAATATGAAACAAAGCGCAAAACTGCCAAAATGCACGCAAAGTAAGCGAGTTCTCCAAGAACAGCTCTAAGACCCAGCAGCACAAGTATTTTATGCTTTATGTTCAATAATTCAATGGTCTTGTAGCTGCAGCTAACTGCAAAACATGCAAATGACATCCTGTTTCAAACTCAGGAATGTTATTTTTCTGCAGAACCACGTACCGTTTCTTCCAGTTTGTTCTTGATGAGCTTGATAACAGGTAGAACAGGAACATTCATTGCCACTGCCATTCCATTCCTTTTCCTAAAGAGACTACTTCTCTGGTGTTAGTACCTCCACCTTTTACTTTAAACCAAACATTTAGTTCCCATTTTCTGATGGCGAAATTAGTCTGACTGCTTATTCGTATCTAAACGTTTTATACACATTTCCAGTTATTGGTGATTAGGTAGTACTCATACATCTTCACAACACATGCTTAGTGGAAAATAACAAAAGCAATAAGAGAGTAAGACTATTATTTTCATACAGATGCAAAACTTTACACTGAGAGTCAGAAGCCACAGTCTGGTGGCAAAATAATAGCAGGGGAAAACAACAGCAGAATACAATAATAAAAGATGACAACAATCTGCACACTTGTACTAGAGTGGATCCACTTCCTTGCTTACAAGAATTGCCAGCTAAACAGTCACATTCACATTATACAGGATCCTGACTTCACAGCATGACTGAGGATAGTTGTGTATTATTTCAATAAAATGCTTTTCTTCCTCATTCTCTTATTTTCTGTATGTATCCACACTAATAGTCCTTTTGATAAAATCCTTCAGAAAATAATTAACTTTAATAGCCCTTCTTCAGCTAAAGCTGCACAACTGCATGGGAAATATAAATGAGCTTTCTACAGCAAAACTTCAAGCTTTAAAAGAATAATAAGAAAAAAAAATTACATGCTCAGCACTGCTTCTGAGGCAAAAGGTATATTTGTGATAAATGTATCAAATCCCCTAAAAACTACACCCATTGAAACTTCTTATTTAGGCTGATTTATTTTCCAAATCATACAGACAGCACAGTTGTGTACAACCTTTAAACAAGTACAACCACAGAGAAATGCTGAGAGATTTAAGAGAAATAAAAGCATGATCAGCTAGCTTGTAATCTTCTTTTCTCTTATTCTCCTCCCTATAGCTGCATTAAATTGCCTGTTGAGAACAATAACATATTTGTGCTTTTATAGGTAGAGTGATTTGTATTATGTAAAGATTTGGCTAACAGAGTAAAGATGCATTCACACTGAGCTGGATTACATGCTGTTAATAATTTTCTGGATGCTCTAGGGGACCCATAACTCTGGAGGACTACAGATTAGCTTTTGAATATATGCTTTGTAATACATCTCAAGGAAGACTTCTTTAACTTACTTTTTTGCCATTTTTCTAGAACCACACTAACCAGAAACCAAACAATTGAAAACATTTTGAAGGAAAAAGTATACTACAATCAAGTTTTTATTTCCCACCCCCCTGTAAGATTACACAGAAAATCAGTCTTTTCCCAACTCCCACACAACTTCAACAGCTTTCATTAGAATGTCAGACTACCTAGAAGATGTGATCGGGCTTGCAATACTGTTCTATGTACGTTGAATAAATGGGTAATTCAGCGAGCAAACCAGAATCTGTTGTTTGGCAAAAAAGACCAAGCTATCTAGAAAGCTGGTTTTGCTGTGCACTAGCTTCTGTTTCAGAAAAAAAAATCTTAAAATACATTATTTTAGTAGAATTAATAAACTACCTCAAATTGCAAAGAAACACCCCTGAAATATGGTAACATTCTTCTGTTATCGAGTCTAAACTTCAGCATAGACCAGACTCTGATATTTCTGCTTTCACGAAGCACTGAAGTCTTTTGGCCACCACTTGTTATATATCGAAATCCTTTGTAAACTGTATATGCCTCTTCATAATTTTTGAAATACTTAGTAATTCAGAATAGTCTTAAAGTATATGGCTCTCTAATAAACATTATATTTTCAGACAAATTCAACTGGGAAGCATACTATAGTATTTCTTACGTAATAAATTACTTGCTTAGCATCATAAGGTTTACCTAGCAAGTACACATTCACTGGACAAAACATACTTTTCACGACCTTTGGTCCTCAGTTATAATTAGTTGTCTGGTCCCAGTTGCTTACAGTGTAAACAAAGACTGATAAACCCACATTGGCTGCATGTATTTATGAGATTACAACACAGCTGCCAAGTGTCTAACTGTTCTAATAAAAAACTATTTTCTAAGGTTTATGTTTTATTGCATGTATAACTCCCTTATTGGTTAGCATTTTGGAGTTGTGGAAAAGGTTATGAATTTAGAAACTGACTGCATTCATATCATATTTAAAACTTAATGCTATTTTATTAAAGACATATGAGCCTCCAAAGTACACATATTAAATGTCATGTAAGAAAAGTAGCAGTTTAAATCATGGTCAAATTCATTTTTGACGTGACTCCTGAGGCTTCCCAAGATCTGAACTATTTCTTTGTAAATCTGGCAGTTTAACCACACTCATAAATCACTTTCAAAGTATATTATTTCTTAATTTTACTGCATTAAAAAGCATTTGGCCTACACAGTGAACTGTTTGTAACCGTTATGTGAACAAAGTTGTATATTTAGTCTTACAATGTGGGAAGAAATAAAAAAGTCCTAATTTCTCAATCCTGAATTTACTTCTTATTTTAACCCAAATTACACATTTCCTAATGAAACTTGCCAGAGTAAGATAAGTAGGAGAGCTTGTTGTATTGATGTAATAGAAAACTTCATCTCCTTCTGCTTCAAGCTCATAAATTAGAAACACAAAGGCAATTGTAATTTAATCATTAAGCATATATCCCACAGATTCTTTACAAGAAAGAATGCCTAAGGTTTCCAAGCCCCACCAAGGCTGAAAGAAATGAATCATCTTTGGGACAATGCACATGTGTTTACTAGGTGCCTTGATATAATGACATTTGCTATGTTACAATTGAAGCATATCTTAAATACACTTAAAAATTAAATGTACATAACTTAAGGACAGATTTCTTGACTGCTAAAGTCGCAAGAAACTCTAGCTCCCAAATAGATCATTCATAGAACAGCATTCAAAGAAATGCTATTTTGGAAACACAATTGACGTTTTCTTTTCTCAAGTTCCTAATGGCAAAGTTAATTACAATTTCTATGTTTTCCTATGAACATTTTGTCCTTCAATGCTGTGAGTAACAAAGACAAATTAGGACAACAGTTTACCACAAAAGCTTTATATTCTCACTGATTCCTTCAAACAGAACACCAGTACTTGTTTTGAGCAAAAGATTTCAGCTTTTTATCCACAATATAAACCCCTGAAACAAGCATGTCTAACCAAAGTCACCAAATCTTACATGTTTTATGTCAACTCTATTGTCTGCAAGGTGGGCAAAATGCTCTTCAGTCAAGGTTTACAGACTAATGTTTTAACTTTCTTGAAAAGTGCACAGGAAAAAAAAAAAAAAAAGAAAGAAAGAAAATTCTGAGTTCAGAGAAATCACTACATGATTTTGGTGAAAGAGTTTTTAAAGGGTGCTTGCATCAGGATAAGTTTGTGTGTGCTTGTCCTCTAGATCAATAAAAATTCCAGATGTAGAAACTGACTGTACAAAGACTATTCTGCTGTCCATGAAGTCAATTGAAAATCTGTCGCTTTGTTCAAAACTGGTTAAGATTTTGAATGACTAGCCTGATTAGAAGAAGTTATAATTAGCACTGTGTTCTGCAATCAGTCACAAAATTCAATAAAATTATTCTCCTTGTATTTTAACATGATGAGGTTAGTGTCAGCTTCAACTAATATCAGGAGCTGAACCAGAATCTGTAAACTCAATGTGATTTTAAGGGAGCAGATGAACTTGTGCTGCATCCTTTTTCTTTGACAAAGGGAGCAGTTTTAGAGATTCATTAAGCAAAAATAGTTTAAGATTTCTTACAAAATATCCCTTTGGCCTATACATAAGGGTGGAGACAAGGGGAGAAATACTAGTCCTTCTCCGAAGACAAATTATTAACTCTTTTATCTGAAATAACTCATGTTCTTAGTCATTAACGAGGAAAGAATGACCAATATGCTTGACTTTTAGGAAAAATAAAAGCATCGCTATCAACCCTAGGTGCCTCTTAGATCACACTCTAGCCGACATTAGTGTGGGGGAAGATTGTTATAACGCTCTGGTGTTTGTGACCTGTCGATATTTTGCAATACATGGTCTCTCTTTTAGCACAACAGGAAAGGCAGGATTCAGCTACTTAAACACAGATGTCTAAAGCTATTTTAGCCACCCTACTGTAAATAGGCTCAGCCTCCAATGGTGGCTGCAGAAAAGCCTGCATCTCCTATACTTATCTGCCATCCCTACAGGCTGGCACTATACTATTCTTTTTAGGCACTTGTATTGTGTCCAAAGTCATTAGAAATAACAGCTAATACCAGGAGCACTCATTTTACCTCCCATTTTGTTCCTATCCTCTCATTCCATCCAATTTGGCTATGGCAACACTAAAACCAATCTAGCATTCATTTCACAAGATGCTATATGATGTGCTCATATCACACTTTATATGATGAAGGCCTGGTCCTTTATCCCCTGATATAATTTAAGTCTTCACACCTGAATTTGGAAAATGCACATCACTGCAGACTGTTCTTTTTGACCACAATCCCATTTAGGTCAAAAGAAAACACAAGGAAGATGAAATCCACTGCTGTATAATGCTATAGTCCCTGACTCTAAAAGCATCATTAAAAACGACATTGTGCAATCAAAAACATTTTGCTAACGACAAGCAAAACCAAAGAATACTAGGAGAATAACAATTTGCAGAGAATGCCACTCTTTTTCTTATTTTTATTTACTTTGGTTTGGATACAGAAGCTTCACTACCACCAATTTGTCAACTACATCATAAGAGAAAGTTTCTTGAAATGTTTTGTATTGGGTCAGACTGAGCTGGAGTTAATTTTCCCCATAGAAGCCCTCAGTGCTGTGATTTGTATTGAGAGCTAGAAAGCTCTTGTGGCTACAGCTGAGCAGGGCTCCCACAGCACCAAGGCTGGTTTTTAAAACATCCCCCCCCATGTGGGATAGGGTGGACGAGATCTTGGCGAGGACAACTGGGACAGCTGACTCAAAGTGACCAAAGGGATATTCCATACCATATGACGCCAAGACCAAGAATAAAAGCTGGAAAAAGAAGGAGGAGGAAAGGGAGTGATAGAGAGACTTGGTGGGCACCTGGCTTCCAGTCAAAGTCAAACCACCACAGGTTTACATTAAGGAAAGAAAGTAGAACCTTCAAGGCAGAAAAGAATACAGTCATTTGAATCACAAAGATCTGTTAAATGCTCCAAATACTTTCTGTTCAGCATCCATACTCCCTAAGAGTCAAGGAGAGGAAAGGAAGGCAAGAGGAATTAAGGAGGAAATTTACAGCAAAGAAATGGAAAAGTACCATGCAATACAGAAAAACTACCCTGTAAACAGTAGGAGTAGCTTTCAGTAGTTTACCAACAAGAAAAGAGACCACTGGAAACCAGAAGACTCCACAGAGATGTAATGACAAGAACTATAATAATCTACATGACGTGACTTGCTATTATTCATTTCATGGATGGTAAATTGAGCATGGATGTTCAATAAAACAACCTTTATTATCTACAACTCTAAAAACCTTTAGCTTTTTATACCTTCTTCCTAAAATTATGTGTTAACCTAAGTTGGTGTGAAAGAACAAGTCATAATTGTGAAAGCATGATATAAATAATTACTTAAAAGTTCATACCATGTGTTGCTTTGTATGTGATGATCACCTTTCTAAATACCAAGCAGCATAACCTCTGCCAGGGAGAATACTAATGAATTTGGTTAAGTTAATATAAAATACAATTCTGTTTACGTCATGATCTTCCTGATAGCACATTGTCCCTTACTGCAAGATAGGCTACTGAGAAGATCACAATAACAAATCATTTTTGTATTCATTTTCAGTGGCCCCTGTGACCACATTTCTAACAGTTGGTATCTCTGTCTCATGGCTAGGAATTAACATATATTCTAACCATCACACCATAAGACTACCACTATTCCAATGGAAATGGCTCATTAATATGCTTGAGAGTGAGAGACATATACTGCCTCAAAGTTAGGAGAGAAAACTAAGAAAAGAATCACCTGTAGGAACAAAAGAATGGACACAAGTTGGCCCAGAGTTTTGCCAATGCCAGATTAAATACAATATTAATTTTTTTTTGTGACAAAATGCTACATATGAACAAGTTCTGTGCTTAACAGAAGTGTCATCTCATAATAAGAATCACTGCATTGGTCCTTCTGAAAAGAGTAGAAAAGAATGCAGTGAGCTCTTCCTTTACAAACAGCAGAGTTTCCATTTTCAAGAGAAAAACAAAAAAAAGAAAGTTATAGGATAAAATTCTAGCCCTATTGATCCATCGGGAATTTAAACAAACCGTGATTCTTGCCCTGCTGTCTGGTATCACAGTATTACATTTTGCTGAACGTCATTTCGTTAAGTGGACTAAATAGGCTGATCACAAGACAAAAGCCAGACCATATGCTTGCAGCATCTAATAATTGAAGTTTCCCTAACTCTGAATCCAGAAATAGAAAAAAAAATAATAAAAAAAAACCAGCAGTAATAAACAAGTTGTCATGCTAGCTTCTGTAATTAAATGGATGTGCTAATGATACACAGTGCCTATTGCCATTCATCAGAGAACCTCCAAGTGCTTTACAAATGTTAAATAAGTCTTACAAAGGGATCAATTTGCTCAGTACTAGTGAAAGACAGACACCTTTCAGGTGCAAAGTAGCAGCTGGTTAACTAGCACACTGCAACACTACATAACGGTTTAGGGCAGAAGGTGGAGAAGAATGCCTTAGTAAATTGAGACTGCAGAGAAATCCATGAAGGCAGAATGTAATTACCTGAATTGGAATCAGGCCAGGGCTCCAGGAGTAACACCCCTTCCTATCTGAAAAGTGCACTGGGATCATTAATGGCTAAAAGGACAGTGGCTTCCTCACAATCATATACCTTTTTTTTTTATTATTTAAAGGAATAATTTTAGGAAAGAGACACCACCTTTTGTATTCTGTATCTTCAATAGCAATTAGATACTGAAATGCAGTCCACATAATACCTTCCCAAAGAACTAAATATATATTTTTCAAGAATTATCACCACATGAACAAACCATGAAGAGACTTTCCCCCTATCCTAATACACATATGACCCTGCACATGTCTATTCTTCCTTCTTGACAGCTGGAATTACAACAGGCTAAGCAAAGAGAATACATTCCTTTGCTACTTCAGCAGCTGCACGTTTGCAGTTTAGTCCCCACTGTTTAAACTCATTGTTTTTCTCTCATTTATTGACTGAGGTTCGTTTCCTCTAATCATGTGACCTGTCATATGTGAAGACACAAAATACAGGAAAAAAAAACACAACAGCCAACTCCCTTTAAATGTCTTAGCTTGCAGATGTAAGAAGACTGCATGCAAGTTTCTTACTTTCCAAGCTGGATTCATTGTGCTTTGCGGTGAGCTCACACACACATATGAAAAGCAAATAGTCTACTATGATTGTAATATGATCCCAGAGATAAGAGAGGCAGGAAACACTATCTGGTCATATCCAAAAGTTCCTTCTAGTCTTCTTTTCAACTGATTGTATAATACAAACATACAAAAATCTAAACTTCCAAATTCAATTTAAAAAATGATAATGTGGATCAGTATACCATAAGGAATTGGAAAACAGAAAGAAAACACTAAGGTCATCTCTTGGTTCTCCAACGCCTTGATCATTTCTTAATGTTGGAATTTCACAATGCTTTTCTTATTCTACCACATAAATCTTCATACCTATTCCTCTGCAGGCCAAGGAAGGGCTTAATTCAAGATGTCATGCCCAGTTTTAGAAAATAAGTCAAATCCAGTAGCTTAGAAAAACAACATGCAAATGTTATTCACACAATTATTTTGTAAATTTTTTAATAGGTATGTTTGCTTACATTTATTTTGGATCATCAGATTTGTTTGAGATAACGGGATTTTAAAAACGAAAATTTTTAAATGACTGACCTTAGCTCTGTCAGCTTAGATCTAGTAAGTAGCACTCTGTTGTCTGGTAGATCACACTCAGAAATGTCTTCTTCCAGATCGCCAAAGTGTTTATACACAGAAATATAAATTCTGCCTTTTTTTTTTTTCAATTATTTTTTATTCCTAATTTTGACGAGTCATTAGGGTATTATGAGACAATTGTATTATGTACTCTTCCTTAAAATACTTAAAACTTTCCAAAGAGCAAAAGGTAAGCTTCACTGTGCCAAAGAGTAGTATGACTGCTACAATATCTTTGAAGTCAGTATTATCTACTGCATCACAGTCTAGGTTGGAGTCTTAAACTCATTACGTTGTTCTGTTTCACTATGTGAAATCTTGGCATCTGGACTATGAGAAAATCTATTATGTAGAAACTTCCTCAAAGAGGTATCTTAGTAGCTAGCAGTTTATTGACACAATGATTCCTTAAACTCTAAAAGCCCTTTGCTCTATATCTACTTCAAATGCTCTAAGTTCATAAACCAAGATTTCTACACAATGGTGCTGGTAAACAGAAAAAAAAAAAAAATAAAAGTTGTGAGCAATGTAGACATTCTCCAAAGGTGTCTCTGTCAGCTTTTATTTACCTTTTTTTTAAAAAAAAAAAAAACAACTTATCCCCATTTTCCTAATTTAGGGAGGGAGAAAATATGGTCCATGAGATGCATTAACAAAAATGTCTTGCCTAAATTCTTGAAAGCAGATAGGATATATCTATTTAAGAAAAATGGGAATATCGTTAAATAGTTTAGTATCTTTTTTCCTTAAAGCTCCTTATGCCTCATCCGTTTTTTAACAGAATTTGAAAAAGCATGTATCAGCATTGGTGGGTTTGATAATGAGCTTTTCTTATCAGCTTAAATACCAGACTAACGACAATGATATGAAAGCAACACTGTAGATTTTAGCTCATCTTATTTCTTGAACGGTACTTCCTAAACATTTACTTTCATAATATTCCCGATGTAATAATGTCCCTCTACCCTTCAAGTAACAGTATGAGCAAGAATCACATACACTCAGTATAGGAAACACAGATATTAAACTCACCATTCTGCTTAAGTGTCTCCATCTGAGTTCCTTAAAAAACAAATGCTATGTCAGGTTTTATAATTACAATAAACTAATTACAATTAATCGTAATTTACAACTATGTAAAAATGTATTTGTGATGAAAACAATACATCCGAGGAGGGGAAATTCAAAACACCTATACTTCCAAATCTTTTGTTGTACAGTTTCCTCTATATGCAGTGGACAAGATGCTCCTGGTGAAGTTGCAAGAAAGCAGAGTAACCCCACATAACATTAAGCCAGTTACTTGGAATATTGAACAAGTCAGTTACCCATGGATACTCATGGATGATTTGGTCCTATAAGCTGCAAGACTGTTATATGTGACTAAATGCACACTGCTTATTTATGTCGCCTGTCTACATATAGGCCATATCTGGGGCTAAACTAAAGCAGTTGCCTATCACCTGATGATCCCTCTCCAGCAATTGGAGAAGGACAATTGGGAAAAGGAGAGGAGATTCACCTTTTGAAATGAATAAAGATGTACAACAACCAAACTAATACCATGCCAGTATAAAGTAAACAAAGTTATACTCAGCTGAGCAAATGTACAGTAGTCACAACAAATGGAAAGGCAGTCCTCAGGAGCAAGAAGAGAAGTTTGATCAGAAGACCCTGAGCAGGAAACCCCCTCACGCTCACCAAACTTCCCCCTTTCTACTGAGCATGAGGTTTATGGGATGGGATACACCTGTGAGCCAGCTCAGGTCAGCTGCCCTGGCTGACTCCAAACTGCTAATGGCCTGCAAACTGTGGCAGGCCTATGGCTCTGTCCCATTGAAAGCAGCACATCAACACAAAAAAAAATGATAAAATTATTAACCTTAAAAATACAATAAGCTAAAAAATAGTTGTTGAGCAGAGGGGTTGCAAAATACTGGGAAATAAATGTATTTCATAAAATGAAGTGCACTGACCTAGTATGAAGCAATTAAATTTATATTTAAAGAGACCTACAACAGCATGTATATATTCATAGCAACACACTTTAGAGAGAATGGATATATCTACATTTTATCATGTAGATTAAAGCACCATGAATATAGACCTTTAAAATATGAAATTATGTGCTTTGATACATCATAACTTTGTCATATATATCATATGCAAGATAAAAATATGGAGTCTTAAAATGTACTCTCAAATCACATTCTGTTTTGCATCTCTAAGTTTTAAATATTAAACAGTTGGAAGCACAATTCGTATACCTATGACCCAAAGAAGGGTACAGTTTTAAATAATTATGGCAAGAAACAACTATACTCTTGTAGAAGCAGGGATGAATAATTACAAAGCTGGGACATAATTAAGCAATTTTGACTGTCGTATTCTTGAGCTGTCTTTCTGATGTGAAGTGCTGTCATGCCCAGAAACACACTTCACACTGGACAGGCATCCTCCACTTTGATCTACACTTACACCAGTGAAATGAGGTCATGGTCTGGTCATTAAACAAGGCTTCCTCATCTGGCTGAATGCCTCTTATCCAGACAGGCTTACCCAATCTTTATTAAAATCAGGCATGATACAATGTTCAATATTTTGACAAAAGAAAGCATAAACATCACAGAATACTGAAGTTTAGCTCACTTACACAGTGAGATGGAACACTGCATTGTAACATTAAACTGTGTTCTAATAAATGACTGCATCTTTCCATAAGACAGTCACATCACAAACATGCATTTTAAACAAAGGATGAAATGAAGCAAAACACAAGAAAGTGCAGTGTTCTATTTAAAAACAAAAAAACAAAAACAAAAAAAAAGAAGAAAAGAAAAAATGAAAGAAAAATGAAAGTAAAAAAATTTATACAAAATAAAATATTTATGACTTAGTGATGGCTGGTGATTGCTAGATGCTTTTGCACTTGAGTAAACATAAACTAGTCAGATGGAAATTTCTCGCTTTTATTCTCATTTCGTGTATTATGTCTTGGTGGGGTATTTTGCTCTCCCAAGTATTTCATGTCAAGACTAAAACGAAAACAACTCCCCACATCACAGCCTCTTTAGATCATTAGTCTGCTTTTTATGCTGAATAAGCCAAACCATCTCCTATTTATCATAATGGGAGAAAAAAAAACAAACAAAAACACCTAACTTGGGATTTTTGTGGTTTGTTTTTTTTTCTGAAAAAGCAAGTCTGATAGGCTCACTGATGTTACTACATCTAGCATAACATTTCCAAGTGGCATCCACCAGCATAAATAGTAATCACCCCAATTTCATTCCTGGCAAGCATAGGCTGACACAGTCCCTACTGCCTTACGGGGAAGAAAAAAACATTCTTAGGAAGTTCAGTATCAGCAGGGTCTTCTATCACTAGCTCAACTTCTTAAGGAGTTTTTCTGATGACCAATACTGGATGTGCTGCATACTTCTTAATTTGGATCAAGGCGCATTCTCCTCTAACTAGTTTCAGAAAGCTTAGAATGTATTACCACCAGTCTGTCAAATTTGACTGAAGCTGGTCAAAAATCACCACTACTATATGGGAGTGGAACTGACGAACAGACAGAGAGCACAAGATTCAGGAAACCTGAAGGCTGAAGAATGAAAAAACATTATGCATTCAATACATAACATACGAATTTGAAGGTACAGTTATTGTGCACATCATCTTTGTGATACATAGAGGAATGCTGCTTGTTACGGTCTTTGAGTATAGCTATATACATACGTATCTGCATCTGAAAACATATGCAGAGAAGACTGAGTGTTCTCAAAAACAAAAAAAGTTTGCATGCATGCATATTATAAGCATTAATATACTAGGAAACAAGCACAAGTTCAAAGTAATTTTAGTATCTGTTCTGCATCCATTTAATATTTATTTTAAATTAGCCACTTCTGTAATAGACACATAATATCGTATGATGAGAGTAATTTTGCAGTACCTTAAGAAGCATTAATTCATGTCACAAAAAGCATTTACAATGATTTTACTATCAGCAATTTGTACCAAACCATTTTATAAAGAAAAAAACACCTTTAGTATAGCAATAACAACTGCAAATTTGAGCCTTCTGCAAATTTGCTGAAATAAATGTATCTTTTATCATAACATGTAAATAATTCAAAACTATAGAAAAGGTTCAACTACAGATATAAAAGATAAAGATGTTATCCCTACATTTGTGAAATAATGTACCCTTAGCTACTGACTCAAAAAGAGGTTTTATCCAGAAAAAGAACTTCAAATTTAAGAAACAGACACTTTGTTTCTTCTCTTACACTATTAAGTTGATTAAAATTTAAAGAGCAGACTCTTAAATGAAAAATCTAATTGCTAATAAAATTTAAAAAACACTTCATCAGATCCCAAATTTGATTAGATAAGAAGAATTACAAAACAAGACAACATACATATGCTATATCTAACACATATCAGCTCTTGCATTTGGCCAGATTCAGCAAAGATGGCTTGCTGGGGAATAAGATATCCCGAACTGCTTATCAATAAATTATTTCATTGATTACATACATGAATCTGATATAACTAAAAGCAGTAAACAATATATCAAAGCTATGTTGTGTCAGAAGTGTTAACATTTTAGTAGTTATAAATGAATCAGTCTGAATTAATTTGTTATGCACTGCAATTGTACTTGTGATAATACATTTATCTAGTACACTGTTATGCTACCAAACAGTGCATTTCCATAACTGCTACATTATTATTCAGCATTATTGGAAATCTGCAATAAATTATTGATGGTATATTTTAGAGAACAAAACAGCAAAGAGAAAGCAAATAGACTGAAAACTTGAGTGGAGTTTTAAGAAAGATCTGCAGCACTAAACCACTCCAAAGCTCAGATTGCTGATATTGTCTATTGATCAACAATGGAAAAAGAAGAGAATTCACAGTTGCATTCTGTTTGCCATCAGCTGTATGCAGTACACCCAGAGTTGATAAAACTGATATCAAAAGCTCAGATTACTGAAAGTGTCTATCTGATGTTGTCAATACTTAGTAGCAGGACACCACATTAAGTAGCATCGTACAAAATTAGAATCAGTTGCTCCACTGAAAGCCAGTAAACTCCATAGATGAGAGCTCTGTGATGGACATTTGCGTTTAACACAGAAGGCAGGCGACAACTTGTCAGAAAAATTGCATTCTTTCACAAAAGCATATCACATAGTTGTTACATATCTTTAGACAGGGTAAAAACATTAGTTTAAGCTCAGTGACACATATTAGTTACTATGTTATATGAAACAGAGGTTAGAAACCAGAAATTTGATAACATAACCACAGTCCACTAACCACATGTAACAATAAAGTTCGATATTAAGACAGAAAAATAACTAAGGCCTTTGCCCCTCACCTGACCACATCTACCTGTCCTTTCATTTGAAAGGTTTTCTCTGTTACTTTAGCAGAAGATGCTTTCAAGCTTTTGAAGTTATTTAAAACAGTGTTAGTGAATTACATTGTTGTTACTTCTTCCATTTACTCTCCTACCTTAGCATCCTTGGGCTTAACCACTTTCATGAAGGCACCTCTTACCAAGGCTTCCTCTCTCTCCCTCCTGGTTACTTTCCGAGTATCAAGAAATTTCAGGTTTGACAATTTGTGCAGGACAAAATATCTGGCAGATAGTAAAATCCACACAGTTAAAAACTAGCAATAAACAAAGACATACTCACAGACTAAATGTCTAAACAATAACAGCAATAAACAGCAATAGCCTTTATTTCCTCTCTCTGTTCATCTTTTTCATGCAACACAGCTTACGCAAAAAAAAAGTTATTATACTTTACTCTCCCCAGTAACACTTGCTGCAAGCTTCCCATAATTTAACACTGGGTAGATCAAACAGATAAGAAAACTGTTACCATGGGCATGTACGTTCTCTATAGGTATCAGTGAGGAATAAGGTATACTCAGAAACAGAATAAATTGGAAACTGTTTTGAATTGACAGTTTGGGAGAAGGACTTTTGAGTGATTCCAAAGATTTCATCCCACATTGCAGGGGAAAACCAGTCTGAGACATGGGAAACTGCCAGTTATCTTCTCTGAAACAGTTCTCAGGAAACATTCATTTGCCAATGTATCTTCAGATTTCTATTATATTTTCCTAAAAATACAGTGATCAGCAACATTAGAGACACATGAACAGCAGGAGAAGTGTTATTTGTCTTCTACTATATCTCCTAAAACACCATCCTTTGTCTTGAAAGGAGCATATGTCAATGTCCAAAACTCTTAACATTAAAAAGAGGAAAAAAAAAAAAATGTCAAGAGAAAGCATGAGGAGTTATTCCCGGTCTCTGCTTTCCAGGGCTACATTTCGGCACAGGTGTCATTTGCAATGAGAATTCCAATTCAGTCCTACCAGAAAGACAAGGTGTCCTTATGGCATATGGATCACAGCTCAGAATTAAACATAGAAGCACACAAGGGGAGACTATTTTTATGAAAACTATTTTAAGAATTTCATGTTTTTGTTAGGATCCGTCAGTACTATATTCTATTTATCCTTTTGACTCAAAGTATAGCAGCTATTTAGCCTCAAACAAATACCACTGGCTCCTTGCTTGCAGAGGAAGAAACATGGCAGATCAGAAAGAATGTAAAGCACACAGCCATGGCAAATCAAAATATCTAACCATCTCAAGTACATGTCATTTACATTTAGTCAACCAAATATGAAGCCGACATTGCAAAGTGGGGAATGTGCCAGACTCTTCCCAGCAAGGGGTGGAAAGGTGATTGATAATGTTCCCCATGCCTAGCTGCTTTGCATAAACCTCCGATCAGTCAGAGCGCCTCCTAATCATACCAATCCCTTCTGGCACTGGGAGGAAGAAATCAAAGTAGCAGAAAACTCTGCATAACATATCATTTCAAATAAGAGCAATGCAAAAAATGTGGTTTAGTAGGTAACAGTTATCTTATAATACTGTTCTCAAGATCACATAAATACGTGAAAAAGACTGTAAGACTCCCTTTCTACAATCAAGCAAAATTTAATGCT
Source organism: Baryphthengus martii (assembly GCA_013396935.1). Classification (NCBI taxonomy): domain Eukaryota; kingdom Metazoa; phylum Chordata; class Aves; order Coraciiformes; family Momotidae; genus Baryphthengus; species Baryphthengus martii. The sequence continues at coordinate 95,906 of VWZK01014543.1, forward strand.
GCAAATAAACCTTTCCATCAAGTATGCCTTTCCTCTGAGGCAAGAGCTTCATAAATTGTTAACAAGTGAACTGAAAATGTTGAGTACTGAAATGCTCAATTTAAATGTGAATCCTCAATCTATAACTTTCAATGATATTAGAAGAAGAAAAAGAGTCACTTTACAAAGCAGAACAAGTCCTTAAGACTATTTATTAAACAATAGCAACAGATCTACCAGACTGACACATTGGCAGACTCCTCCCAGGTTTCCTGGCTGCCCTTCCATCCCTCCCTGGCATTTTGCTGTCCCTTATCTTTCAGTGGAGGAGAAGCTATCCATCTTGCATTACTGGCAGAAAAGCTCTAATGACAACAGATTCTTTCAAATGAAGACATGTACAGAAGGAAACAATATGTCAAGAGTGAAGAAGAGTGAAGCTAAAAATGAGTTAAGACACCCACTAAGTGTAGGGTGAGAAAAGATGAATATTCAGGTGAAGAAAACATCAGTATTAGAAAATCAGCAAATGTTTAATGATGGAATGAAATATGCCATTGAAAAGCAGGCTGCAACAAAAATGACAACAGACTAAGACAGCACTGTCATCTATGCTGACTTTGGATCACAGCCCTAATGTCAGTCTTTCAATCATTTCAAAAGAGCTTAAAATTATAATAGCATTCCTTGATACAAATGCATTTTTGTATTTTCAAGCCATCCTGACTGCATTTAAAAAAAAAACAAAAAAACCCCAGAATTAGCTCCAGTACTTGCCAATTCCAAAAACAAAACCAAAGAACCCTACCCATGTAAACTAAGCAGCAACCTACACCACAAGTCACAGCTTTGGGATTGATTTTTTCTTCAACTTGCACTCCTTAAGGAGAGCAAACATTAAAAAGTAAGTACAATAAAGGTTATCCCATCAGTAGAACAAAGGTATATCAATGATTAATGATTAATTCTTTTAAAAGGCGATTCAAAATACAATCCCATTTATTCATATTCCTTTTAGTAAATGCGGGATAAAAATAATCTGTACTGTATGAAAATAAAACAATACTTTTTTTCATTTAAATGGCAGAAGAAAAGCATCTGGCTTCCTGCATATATTTTAGCCAGAAATATGATGATGTAGCTTCAATCTAAATGTAACACAAGTTTGCCATAAAAAAAAAAAAAACAACAGAGGAAAGGATTACCAAAGCCCTGGAATGAACACTTTACAATATGAATTCAACCCTTGTAAATTTAATCCAGGGTTATTTGTTGCACAAAATCTCTTTACTGTGATGTATGACTTAGTTACTAAGGTTATCACAGCAGTATCCTAAAGTTGCATAGTACATAAAACATTTCAGTTAACAATGCAGGGAGGTTAACTCCCACAGATAACCTACTATCAGAGGGTTAGACCAGATGACATGCCTCTGTCAGCTTTCAGGAGCTATTGATGGTTCAATCAGTTTGTTTTGAAGGTAAAGTACAACAAAAGGGCACTAAACTTATTCAAACTGTCAACAGGGACTATCTGGAATGTTGCTTGCAGGTAAGTAATTTTAGGTGTTTTAAGACTATTATCAAACACCAATGGCTGCAGAAAAAGACAGCTACTAATAACAGAGAATGCAGCCACCATAAAATACTTTATGGCAGGTACTAGGATACATAAATTGCATGACACATTGTACCTATTTTAAACTTGTAATATCACTACTTAGGAGAACGCTGTTTAATGAAGAAAGATGTATTGAAATTTTACATTATAAGTTTAGAAATGTGTATTTCAGGTTAGAGGTTGGGGGCAGCATCTTCCTATCCCCTTCCTTTTTTTTTCTTAATCATTTTGAAACTTAGCACAGCTTCATATGCTCTGAGACTGCTGTTACTGGGTTTTAACACCTTTGCAGTGGTGTGAAATAAAAGGTATTATCTTCAGTGATGAGGATAAAGGTGAACTCCAGAGGTGAAAAATAAAAAAACAGAGACACCAGGAAGGTGCTTAGAGATCCATTTATCATTGCCTGTAAACTGATCTTCTAACTCCTGATGGATTAAGGAAATCAACTATGTAAGTAAAGTTCTTCTTTTGTCCAGAATCATCTCCTTCATTTCAATTCCCAGTGCCAAGAGTCCCGTGAAAATAAAACTAGTAACAGATAGCCATCACACACAAACAGGAGACCTCAGAGACAGAAAAAGACCAGAGAATATACTTCATGTTATTTCAGTCTTAGTTAAGTTAAAATGACAATCAAGTTTAACAATTCATTTACCAATTTTGGAAGTGTTGCATGGGATTAGTAATATTTTAACAGTTTTTCCACAGACCTGTCAAGATATTGGAAAAGAGGGGCAGGCTCGAGGAGGCATTTGCAAAGGAATGCAGTGAGTTTGGGATTCAGCTGATATTGACATTGGGAAAAACCTCAATGGGGCAAAGCTTTCCTTTGAATAAACATGTTGGAGTTCAGTAGAGGACAGAACAAAGACAGCTTTGAGATCAGCTATTGCTGTTTATTGAACAATATGTGAGTGTAGTTTCATATATAAAGAAATACTGTCTCTGATACTGACTCACTGTACAACCTTCAACAAATCACAGACTTGTCATCTTCACTCAATCTTACAAACATGGAAATTAAGACCTATCCGTTACCTTGCAGGTATTATTCTGTGTATGTTTCTAGTTCTCTACTGTGTAAGAGTCATAATTAAAATATAGTCCTTGGGTTATTGCCCCAACCCCCAAAATTCAGTGATGGTTCACAGAGTTTTAGGTGAGAGTTTCACAAGTGAAGCAAAAGGGTTCAAAGAGAATGTCTAAGTGTTCCTTAAACACAGAAGAAACAAACAAATTTATTTTATGCATCTGCAAGAAATTTGTCAGTCCTGATCCAAAACATGCAGTGTAAATCACTTTTACGTCAACTCCTGATTTTTGTTAAATAGTTATTGTGTAATTTCATTCTGATCTTCTTTTTCAGTAGCCTTTAGGTTTAGGCATAAAAATACCCTCTGTTTTAGTAAGCTTCAGTACACTACTCATTATTATTGAATGGTTCTAGGAATGTTCTATTCTAGAGCTGTGAACATAACAACAACAACAACAAATCAAAAATCACATATCACAGCATCTAAGGGCCTCTATTCATTTATTACCTGCCTTGGAAAAGCAGACACATTGTAGAATACGGTTGGCCTCCTGATACTGAAAGATAATGGCATCACCCATGAGCTACACTATAAGAAAATCTCAAAAGTGCCAATAAATTACTTCAGAAAATAATGTTTCGTTTCATTTTTTTTCCTCCTTCTACTACAAGAAAAGTACAGTAAATTTGTACATGCTAGAGATTCAGAGAAAATAAACTCTTCCACTAAACCTTTAGTAGAAGGCTACGGTAAGAACTAGATTCTGTATAATCCTTTATTTTGCAATTTTATTAAAAAAACCTGGAATATAAAACTGTACTATATGTATCAATATTCAATTTTAAACAAAATTAATGTGGGACTGAAAAATTGAGAAATATTTCCCAGAAGAATGCAGAAATGCTAGCTCTACCTGCAACATAACTGCAATTGCTCTGTAAACACTACAAAGTGTTTACTTTCATTTATCTATTTTCTGTGCTATTTTATTTCCTTTCTTTGACAATCATAGAACATAAAAATATTCCTACTTCAAATTTTGAAGGGCTGATTATGCTCTCAGTTACATTATTGTAAACTATATGTAATAAATAACCTGAAGTTGGCAAAGTTACATCAGCATTCACATGGGGAAAGATGAAAACAAAAATCAGAAGCTTAAGCAAACATGTTCATGACGCTGAACTACATTATCTCCTGTAACTGTTTCTTCTGCACCACCAAAAATTTAATCCCCTACTAGTACATAGCTGGCTGCAGAATTTCCATCTGCCACAAAACTTCTTCAACACAAAGTTAAAGAAGCCAGGTCACAGACTTAAACCAAGATTTTCCAGAATAGAGGGCATGGTGGTGTCATGAGGTATGTTAGAGGATCACACAGCTTCTGTGCAACCTTGTCACTGCTTGGTGATGAGTATGTAATTCTTAGGTGCTCCCAAGTCACTGAGAAATCCAGACTGCCTCCAAATACTATAATATCCTCTGTTCTACTTGAATAAACAACTCTATGAATTAGAAAAATATCTCCCTATACATATAATTCTAATTATGTCTTGACTTACGGTGTTAGTGTAGACAAACTGGAGTATTAGGGACTTCAATTTATTTGGCTGAACAAAAACATTATAATAGTCCTTGCTCATAAATTCCTGCAGTGGTTAATCTCAGATGGAAGTTGTGTGGCTATTTGACGTCTATCAAATACAGTGGTTTTTTTCCTTCTAGGTACTGCAGAAATGACAAGGCCTCATGAAGATAGTGAAGCAGTACAGATTCACAGATTATACATGTATAAGGGAACACCTTAATAATCTCATTGAGTACATAAAAAACATATATAGAAATACCATAGACTTCAATCCTTCCTGCTAAAAGAGAGTCTCAACAGTAAGTTCATTGACAGTACATCATATATTAGCATTATTTTCATTACTGAGTGAGGACTTCTGCTCTCCTATTTCTTCTTGAATAGGTATTTATGTATTTATATTACCATCCATATACAATAACAGGACTATTTAAAATAGATGAGTACATTCTTTCTCAATAAAAAAAAAAAATAATTTAAAAAACCCAAACAAACTAAAACAAAACAAACCACAAGGAAACTGAAAATGCTGTAAGAGGACCCAGCATTCCACAGAATCAAACCTGTATGATGGGAATAGCTGATATTGCTTGAAAAGTTAATCCATACAAAATGCATGTACTTCCTTTCTTGCTGTTATATCTTAAGAGGACTTCATAAGGTTATCATCATTTGCTCCCCCTGCCAAAGATAGTATATCTAGTATATGCACTTTTAAGCTAATTTAAAATAAACTCAGGCATTTGTTTCCACTTGCCCTTGTTTCCATGTCAACAGCACTTAATTAATGCATCATTCCAGGAAATGTCAGTAAGGAGCAAAGAAGAATGAACAAGCAGTGAAAACTTCACACATGGCATACATCCTTCACAATCATATCGCTTTAATGAAAATAGGTGAGGTCACCTGCAACATTTGCACATGCTTTGTAATACATTCTGACCCAGATGATTTTTCACAGTTCAGTAGCACCACGTTTGAAGTTTTCACTGCAAACAATACACCCACAGGACTGACCAAGTGCGGGTACAAGAGAAGCAACCAGCAATTACTGTGTTGACTTCTGTTACTTTGATCTCCGGGTCATGACCTTTGCTTTCACACAATCTTCAAAGTAGAGATTGTAGAATAGGTTATTTTAGAGGACGCTCTGTCTTGAAAGCTATTTTTCTGTTTCTTGCTTCCTGTTTGAGCAAAAAGCTTTTAAAACTTTCCTATTGCCATTATATTTTGGATATCCTGCTTTTCCTTGCCCTCATCCCCAAAACACCCCTTTACAAAACATAGCTCCCAAATACCAAAAACTTAAATAATTGGATAAAAAGTAAGAACTTAAAGCACCTTTTTTTTTTTCTTTTTACAGAAAGAAACTAAAGCCCTTTTATAATGATGAAAAAAATCCATGAGATATTAAAATGAACCAAACAAGTTTGTTTCTAAAAATATCACAGAAGGGAACTCTTCATTTTATTTTTTTTGTTCAAGCAAAAATTCCAATAACAAACATAGACATGTTTTCATTAATTTGTTCTCCTACGTAGTTGAAAGGAAAGGCAGAACAACTCGGATGGAAAAAAATATATTTTCTTTTCTTGTTTACTTTTTCAAAAAGAAAATAGCACTCAAATGTAACTATGTTGCTTGGGAAAAAAATACTCTGCGAAAAAAGTCACAAGAATCTTTTTGTATAAGATCGATTTTTTTGATGAAAAACTAGGGAAAAGCTTTTGTTTTGAAATTTATAGAAATGGTATATCAATGGATTATCCGTGAAACCAGATCATAACTTCTTGATAAAAAGCACAGTTTTATACATTTTCCAAGTATTTCTGCTAAAGCTTGATTATTTTTAAAAGATGTAATATAACCTGTCATATTTGTTACTATGTTACTAGTATCACAGTAAATCACTGGGATCTTGAATTTCTAAAAATTTTATTTTCTTTATTTTTTTACGGTTGAGATTTTGAGGGGTTTACATATTTTTTTTGGTTTTCTGGAATGAGAAGATCAAGGAAAGCTTTGATTTCTAGCATCTTTTTTTTTTTTTTTTCCCCCTGGTTGAGGAATTAAATAGCCTGAACTCTAATTGAACTCCGTAGGAATGAAATTAAAGCTCAATGAAAAATGAACCTGTGGTTCCAATGGTCACTGCAAAAATTTACAAAAAGAAGTTCCCATTTAGAACAAAACAAGACCAGTTAAAGTCTATGGGAAGGCAAAATGTTTGCATAATTCAGGTTCACTGAAATGCAATCTTTTGATGCTTCCTTTGTGATAAATCTTCTCAAAAAAAAAATTATTAAAAAATGTAATTCAAACTATTAAAAAATGTTGAAACTGGCCATTTCAACATTTGGTTTTGAAATCTGAAGCAATGCTTTTGATAAAATACAAATAGCTTCTTCACTCAGGAGAGCCTGCTGCTGTTAAATCTGTGAGATAAATCTGTACATTTAGGGAAAGGAAGAAAAAACTTGTGTCCAAGATGCTTCAGAACATGTATTGAAAACTCTGAATTAGCTATTGAGAGTAAAATTAGCAGAGTACTTTTAATCAGTGCCTCATGCAGGTGAACATATTCCTCTAATGACAGATAGATAGATAGATAGATAGATAGATAGATAGATAGATAGATAGATAGATAGATGGATGCCTCTGGTTTTCAAGTCAAATGTTGTCTGGCAAACACATTTCAGCTAATGTAATAAATAATTATGGAAAAGGACCAGGAAGTTTCCATTATAGTAGCAGAACCATAAATCATTCAACTAATTACAAGTCCATTCTTCTTTCTTAAAAGAGCTTTAATTAACCTAGTTTACATGGAAAAAAAATACTCAGGTTTTTGAAAAATTGAAAGAAAATGGAAGCAACGTTGCAGTTTCTAGGAGATGCATAAATACAATCACTTCGTACTTTGACATGGTGGTTTGCCACACGATGTGACCTAAAACTACCTTGACCTCCCTGAAATCAACGTTTTTGCATTGAAAAGCAACAACAGACACGCTTGTTTTGATGTATGGCTGTGTGACATATTATAAATATTACATCACATAACCACAGAGGATGTCAATCAATAAAGAATTTTTTCAGACAGCACTAAATGAACCATGGGTCCTTGCCTCTGAATGGCTCCTTTAACATACTACTATTGCTTAAATGATTAATAGGAGACATATTGTCAGAAAACATACTTAAAGTGAAGAACAGTAAACTGTAGAAATATCATTCATTTTTTAAGCAATTCTCTAGTGCAAACGTCACATAAATTTACATAGAGACAGCACTGTTAGACTATTGTAAGCTGGATAGTAGGCATACTTTCCACTTAAGTGTGAAAGCAATGGGAAAATATTTTATTAAATCTAGGCTGCTGTTCTTGGTGAAAATCAAAATACTACAGCTAATCTGGATTCAAAAATTGAACTGTTAGAAGGTGAAATCTCTAGGCTAAGAACAATCTAGAAATCCTTCTTAAAAATTTGGAACAAAGAAAAGCATATTTACACCTAGGACCGCTGTGCAGCTGTTTCAGCCTCTAGTATTTATGAGCAATAAACTGGTGCATCAAATTCATGCCACTTCCCAATAAACCTGCTTTTAGTCTCCACCACTTTGTATTGTTTTCTACTAACTCCTACAACAGTTTGGATTACATAAAGATAACATCAGAGTTTTATTACAGAACTCTGAATACTTTGGGTGATCTACTAATAAAAAGTAAGCTCAGGCTCTGCAAGGTCAGCAACATGGTGACCTGTGCTACTTGGCTCTGACTTGCCTCAGACAGCCATTTTCGGCCAATGTGAAAAATGCCAGCACACAGAGACCGAAATTTTGTATCAGATGGGAGCAAGGAAAAAGAAATCCATTGACCTTTTTTTGATAAACCATGTCTCACTTGCCTAAAGGTTATACCTATGAAAAATATATCACTTCAGCAGACATTCTGTAAACTTTGGACATATACACACGGTCATAATCCGTCACAATTTTTATTAATTTTTTTTTTTAAATAACCCTTGCAGTTTTTATTAAAATTAGACATAGGCTTCCATATTGATTTCCAGATGGTCTTTTGTGCAATCTAGCTCATTAAAACTACATTATAGAGATAGTTTGAGGGGTTTTATTTGAATCTAAACACTTATTGCTCTGAGTAAGGCAGCACAATATAGAATTCCTTTCTTCTGCGTTCTTTAATAGTGTCTTTGTAACTATATCAGAAGAAACTCATCACCACAAGCAAATGTTAGCAGAAAACAATGCAACTGGCTAAATGTAATGATTTTTTATTATTATTTTATTGACTGTCACCCTGTCAATGTTGTCTTACCTTGACCTTTAAGAAAGAAAGGCTGTAAGCAGGTATGTATGAGCACCCACATTCAGGAAGTCCTGTGCTCACCTGCTCAACTCAAACATGTGGTGTTCAGCACTTAAATATTTCTTGAAATATGGTTCCAGAGAGTGATCTCATTGAAATGGGATTACTCAAATTCCCAGGTGTTTCATGGCAGAATATGACAAAACGCTTCCAGAACAGAGTAGATCATCGAGACTCTTGAGTTGGGTTGAGTTCAATATTTTTCCAGTAAGACTACAAAACTGACATACCTTATCATATCTACAAGTGAAAACACTAACCTGTACCTCTGGTAGTCATCTTCATCGTTTTCTTTGCAGACCAGTTCATTTGGGCAGGCCATGTTTCCAAGCAAACTGAGATACTGTAGTGAAGGCACAACTTCAGCCAAATGGTCCAAAAGGCTTTCTAATTCCGTTATGTGTCAAAGGTTGTGGGTTAAGGATTCAGTAACACTAATGAAAAAAACCATTTAAAGTTGCATCACTGCTGATTTAAACATACATTTCAATAACTGACAATCAAATTTAGTATGGCATTCAGGAAAATGTCACACTAATTGTTCCAAGGGCAAACAGGGATAAACTTCAGTCAGTTTTTTGGCATAGAATGAAAGAATTTGGCTGTTTTGTCATTCTTTTCTCCTCCTTTCTTTCCTAGGTGGTTCACTACAAAACATTAAAACTTTGACAAAATGATGGATGCTGTGTGGTAAAATGGCTAGCAATTGCTGGAGTCATGAAACTTTTCCAGCATGGAAACAAACAGTTAGTTTCACAGCACATTCATCACTAATATACTCAGTCCACTGGAAAATGAGTTTTTTAAAAAAGAAAAAAAAAGCCAAACTACAACAACCCACTTTCACTTCCAGCACATAAATGCTTTGAGTTCCACAGCAACATATTTGTAAGTACTCAATTAGTGTATGTGCATTAATGCTTCACTAAGTGCAACTTAAAGACGTTGGTGTTGCAAGTATTCTGTATATGAACCTTTACAGTCTTGTAAAGTATAATTTCTTTCATTAATATAGCCTTATATTTTGATGCTCATGAGGCTTTTTAACTTAATTACTTTCCTTTGATGATAAATAATGACAATACACTTTCACTATTGTAGACTATATTAAAACAAACAATCAAACAAAGCTTAAACTATTTTTTAACCACTGAAATATGGAAATCACATCTTAGGTTTAAGCATAACAACAATATTCAACCATTTGCACCCTGCTGATTGATCAAACAAAGCAAATTAGTTTGTTATAGTGTGACAGTCTCTAAGACTCAAACTATACATTGATACTTCAATTTACATGCAAAGACAAAGACATGATTATCAAAAAAGATGCCACATATATGCATGCAAAAAGTTTTCAATTATTAAAAGTTGACTGACTTAGACAATAGTAATAATTATTCAAGCCCATTAAAGGGCATTTCTTTGTTCTGTTTCTATCCATTTCTGCTGTTAGAGACTGCAACTATTGTTTTAAATCCTCAGTTCACTTGTGTTGCTATTATTTATACTTGATTTATGTGTTTCTGTTATCTTTGTTATTTTTAGCTGATGGAATTTACTTTATTTCTTCACCTCAATATCTTAAGGGCAACAGAAACAATACAGAATGGAAAGAGCAGTTTCATTGTTAAAAATGGGGTCTTCCTTCTGTAAGCCTGAATTTTATTTTATTTCCAAACACACATGAAGAAGATGCTGACAATTACTCTCTTTTTAATGTATTGAAATCAATGTATCTACACGAAAAGTTAATGTTTGGTCCAATAAGGCTTGAGGAATCATGCACAAATATTTTGCACAGTGAGAAAAGTGAGAGGTTGAAATTAGTGTTATGAATTAATGAAAAATGTATAAATGCTAACTTTTAATTTGGCAACGTCACATTATGGAAAGCTATACACCAGTAGGTAATCAACCAGATCCTACGAAAAATTGTCTTTTTGTATCATGACATGATATAGATCATCTTTGTTAGCCAGGATGAATTCCCAATTAAAATTTGGTGCTAATTCTTGTCCTCTCGTATCCAGATCTGAAGCACATACATAAACTTTTTCATGGCTCTTTCAGAAAGTACGTAACTGTGATGAGAAGGTCACAAATTGGTTTTCCACACATGTTTAAGTGAAAGGGTTTTTTTAAAATTTCCTAAGACTTTTAGAGAAGTGCCTGAATCTGGCACTCTCCCATAGTCAGGAGAAACACTTAATTTCTTGGAGGACTGCTTAAATTGCAGTTAAATTGCAGTTCCCTGGGAGAAATAGTTTATTAGTACAAAAGACAGTTATTTCCATAACAGCAATCCCATGCAGAGGGTTGCTATTGCAAGGCTTAGATTGTATCTGACCGTTTCTTATCAAAGGGAAAAAAAACAACCCAAAATGACCAAAAAAAACCACCCTAACATTTTTGCATCTTTGATGGAGTACACATGTAGATTTTTTTCTCTGACAGTTCAGTAGAGCTTTTTCTGGGTTAGAAGCTTTTGTCCTCAACAGTTTGCTGAATGTGGAGTATAACATGTATTCTAATGCCCATGATCTCAGTCAAGGATTACTGGGAATCACACAAAGACCTCTTACCATGCAGTTCTGTGTGAGACTGCCCAGGTATTTTCTTTGTTATAATTTACTCACCTCCCTCTACCAAAATAGATATTTAACATCCTAACATTATTTCAACTTCAGCTACAACAAAAACCTGCACACAAGACAAACCTCAAGAATAGGACATAATCACTTCAGAAGTAGAAGGTCACCAAAACTCACAGAAAAGTTTAAGCTTTGCAGGCTCAGACAGCCCGAAATATCAGGACACCAGCAACACTTGAGAACCAACCTGTGGCTTATGATGGTCAACTTTTTTTGTACCAGAATCAGCAGTTATATCATAAACAAAATATTTACAATTTCTGCTCTTTAGCACTTTAACTATCTTTTCACATTCCTCTCAAAAACAAAACAAAACACCAAGCACAGATCATTTTTCCAAGAAGTCCCATCCACCTGCCATCACAGTTATTCTTTACAAAGGATGTAGGAAAAAATAAATTATAACGTGTCCAAATTCTCATGATTAAGTGTTTCTCAGAGATCAGTCATAAGTCACGATGCACTTCTAGTATACTGTTCAGTTAATTAGCATATCATATACTTATTTTCATCACAATACTGAAATTGTACAATGCCAACAAAAGCGTAAAGTCTTTCTAAAACAATACTAGGAAAATACAGATGGAGAAAATCAAAGCAAGTCTAAAATTTTATTGCCAGCTTCCTTTTTATGGTTTATGGTTGCAGCCTAAGGAGTGCCATATTGGTGCAATCAGAGCCAAAGAGGTGCAAAATCCTGCTGTGCCATTTGCAAGATCAGTTTCAGCCTCATTGTCTCCAAAATGCAAAGTCACAATTAAATTGATGGACAGTGCTAGTGAAAATTTATTTATTTATTTAAAGCTCTGTGACAACAAACAGCCCTAAACAGATCTTTTTGAGGTCAGTGTCACTGGTCACCAGGTGAATATGTAACAGTGATACAAAAACTTATGTCATGGTCTGTTGTTTAAAAACTGGTTTAAAATGTCACTGTTATGACTGTTAGTGTGCCTCAGTGTAGTGATCCATCTCCTAATTCAACAGTGTCATGATTACCAATCTATACATTCACCTCTTTCTAACAGACATTAACTAAAATAAAAATTTTCAACAGTAAAAATTTTAAACTCTTCAGCTCTTTGGCTCACAAGTTAAAATATTATTTCTCAGCAATTACACAACAAACGTTCACATCAAAAACAAATCCTGGCCTTCACAAATAATTAACAGAAACTTACCAGACATACTGTAAAATTTCATCCTCATCAAAAGACTATACTGACTCCTTGCACTATTTCTAGTTTTAAATTAGGGAAACATTTACAAGAATGTGTTGTTTCTCATATTGAGATTAATTTTTTTAAGCCACTTCATTGTCACCCATACGTATAGCATATATGCATTTTTACAGCAGACTGTTCACAGTACACATACAAGTATACACAACGATGTTACCATTTTTTCAGTTTAGAAAAGCAAATGCTACCAGCAACATTAAACCATCAGCAATAGAATTCCTTGGAAAATATAGTACTACATGGGGTCCGGTTAAGCTGCAGAGCAACGTAATTTTTTGCAAGTTTTATGCAACCAAAAATGTCCTACAAATACCTACCTTCTGAATTGTCTATTTTCACTCACTTTCTGGCACTCAATACCATAGGATTTGAGGTTCTCTACAGGGCAAAAAGAACAAGTAAAAGCCCATAGCAAATGATGCATCTCTTTTCTCTGTCTAAGAATTAACTTGTCTATGCAAGCTCATAACATTTTTGTTTGTTTTGTAGAAAATCTTGTAGTCTGGATTAAAATTTCTAGTGCTAGTCAGGACTATGGTCCCTTACAAATCCTTCAAAGATTAGTTCCACAATATTCAAGACTACTACCAAGGAAGGACTGGTGTGATTCAAAGTGCCATTGTCCTCAGGGAACATTACATTTGAACAAGGTCAAAGTTGTAAACTCTGAGTGGATAGTATAATGTCATTTCACTTAGACAATTTTAGGAGAACCTCACAAGCAGGCACAGTCATTTTTATGCTGGCTAAACTGTGTCTTGAGACAGCATAGTAAAAGGACCATTCTGCTCTACTTCTGAGAGGTTGTGTGGATTCATAGAAAAACTACTGGCTGATGTCTCATACATTCTGCTATTGCATACCTCTGTACTCTCGAGAGTCTCTTTAACCATGTCCTTTCACTAGCCCCTCCAGCATACTTCCAGGGCACAGACACTGCATGAATCCTTTATAGAGAGTAGTATAAGAGCCTAGGTGCTTTAAGTACTGAGAACTGACTGATGCCGGTCATCCTCAAACTCCATACTCTTTCCTTGGTATGACAATATTCATGGTTGTTCTTTAGGGACAACTGCTCCTCAAATCTATGTAAAAAACAACCTTTGCAAAGAGTTTCTAAGTGAAATTATTCATATAATTCTACACAAATGCTATGCTAACTGTCCAAACAAAAATAAACTACACATATTTCCTATCTCACCACTCAATTAGTTTTTGCATATAGCTTGAAGTATGCAAGAGAATCTGGGGTTTCTTTCTACAAACTTTTTCTCTGCCAGTTGTTCTTTTTACTACTCACACAGTCAAATGTATATACTGGACAAGAAAAGCAACCACTCTTGTTCTCTTCCTCAGTGCTTTCAAAGTTGCTCCACCATTTTCTTTCAAAAAGTTTATACATGGTCTTTTCAAATTTTTAGTCATCCTACTTCCCTGAAAGTGTTATGCGAGAGCTTTTCCTGTTGATGACCTTCCGTCATGACAGTTTTTAGAAGTTCTTGGAAGTAAAGAGACAAAGGAAAGAGCAATTAGCTTTACATTCAAAATATTTTTACACATATACATGGAGAATATCAGAAATATCACACAGAATTCCAGACCACTGCATAGAAAGACCCAAAACTGACATTTGAAAGTCTTCTGCCACCTAGTCATCTGCCATGTAGGTCCCACAATGAAACTAACATTAAAACAGCTGGATAGCACTTCTACCAGAGTCATAAATGAGCAAGGTACCTATATTTATTCGCATTTGAAACATTTGCTTCAATTAAACCTATCACAAACACAATGTAGCAATCACAAGCCATTCCACAGGCAAATAGCCTTGAAGCAGAAGTTACCAATTCTCCTCTGAATGCAGTGTGAAAAGATCTTTGCCACCTGAACGCTTTTCCATTAGAATGTGCTAGGTCTTCAAGGTTGGATAACCACAGAAATAGCTTGCATTATGCAAGTATACATCTTCCCCTTTTCTATGTGGAATAGGATGTCACACACAGTCATTTGTATGCCACATTCCGGCCTGAACCCTATCTGGTAGGGAGATAGGGCCTTGAGACAGGGCCTTGTTCACTGACTTTAAAACCATTTTGCTCAAGAAATAAAAGGTATAGCACAGTTGTTCATCAACTAAGTCCATACATCTCATGGGGAGCTTCCTGCATGCTGAATACTTGGAAAAAAAGATCCCATTCTGTCTAGTGGAGCAGCATGAGTTTTTCTGTGCAGCTGGAGTTGCCGGTGCTTTTAAGGTTATTTCAGAAAGTCCATGGGAAAGACTTTTGGTTCATCAGGTGCTTTAGTTCCCTTAGAAGCCACATTCAGATTTAACCAAGCCCACAGTTGGAGAGCTCAGAAGTAAGTGCAGGAAGACTGCTGTACCATTTCAGCTTAGACCTTTTGTTTAGTGGAGATAGGGATATGTACATAATAGGAGACAATTTATGTCTTTTAACCTACTCAATCTAAACATCAAGTCCTCAGCACTTAACATAATGAGATTCTGGTCAAACTGGGACTTGTAGGTCTTCAAGTGCTTCAGGACAATGCAGGAACAAGCACAACGGCAAAATAAATTACAGTCTACAGTTTAGGGGTTAAACAAATCGATAACTGTTAGGCATTATGATGAGACCTCTGTGAAGACACATGATACCAGAAGCACTTACTGGTACATTGAGGTACTTGATCCATGCTGTTTTCAAAGACTCAGAAGCATATAATGCTTAGGTCTGAGCCACACAGATAACTCCTCTTGCCCTAATTAATGCATATACCATTATGGGCATTCTACCTAGCTCTGCACTTCCCACTCTATGGTGTGAAATACTGTGGTTTTCCTCTAAATCATTCAAAACCTAAAGCGAGATTCAATGTCTGTATTCTACATTTCCATTCAACACCTTTATTCTAAACCAATTTTGGTATCAGTTCTTCAGAAGTATTTAGAATATATGTTAAATGGATGACCAGCTCACTGGACTAAGAAAAGAAATAGGGCTTTTACTTCAGGGAATCACAAATCTGGTTCATTATCAGACTTCTCTATTTTGAAGTGAGGCAGTGAACACTATCTAATTTTCAGAATACAGGTATATATATTTGACAAACTACCACTGCTGCCCTTTTGAGTAGTTTTAACAAATACTAAAAAGATTGAAATGTAAAAATTGAAATGTCTATACTACGTAGTCCCACTGTAACATCAGCCATGATCAGCACAGTGAAAAGCCATGAAATTCCACACTGCTATAACACACACAGAGGAATAAATATGTTTAGAAGTTTCCTGACTGATTTTTAGTTTCTAGTGAACATACTTAAAAGGAGAAAGGAGGCTTCCCATGAAGCACAGGTGATTGCAGCCACGAGTCCTCCTCCAAAAAAGTAGGTCAAGAGAGGTTCTCCTCCCCCTCTACTCTGCCTTGGTGAGGCCACATCTGGAATATTGTGTCCAGTTCTGGGCCCCACAGTTCAAGAAGGATAGGGAACTGCTAGAGAGAGTCCAGCATAGAGCCACCAAGATGATTAAGGGAGTGGAGCATCTCCCTTATGAGGAAAGGCTGAGGGAGTTGGGTCTCTTTAGCTTGGAGAAGAGGAGATTGAGGGGAGACCTCATTAATGTTTATAAATATGTTAAGGGCGAATGTCACGAGGATGGAGCCAGGCTCTTCTCAGTGATGCCCAATGACAGGACAAGGGGTAATGGGTGCAAGCTGGAACACAGGAGGTTCCGCTTAAACTTTAGAAGGAACTTCTTTACAGTAAGGGTGACAGAGCACTGGAACAGGCTGCCCAGGGGGGTCGTGGAGTGTCCTTCTCTGGAGACATACAAGACCCGCCTGGATGCCTTTCTGTGTGATGTCATTTAGGTTCCTGCTCTGGCAGGGGGATTGGACTTGATGATCCTTCGAGGTCCCTTCCAATCCCTAACATTCTGTGATTCTGCGAAAACCAACCTTTTCTCACCCATCCATCCTAGTCTGTACTGCTTTCTGTCACCCATTGTGTGATAGATAAACTAAGATAATAAATTTCCCAAAGTAAATGAGGCTTTTGTAAAAACAAATGTACTTTACACATGAAAAAAGCATTTTAGAAACATGTAATCACAGAATCACAGAATGTTAGGGGCTGGCAGGGACCTCAAAAGATCGAGTCCAACCCTCCTGCCAGAGCAGGATCACCTAGAGTAGGTCATAGAGGAACGCGTTCAATACTGCACAATGTTGCTAACTATCATTTATGCATTTCAGCTACTTAGACTGAATTCTAAAATATTTTTAAAGAGATTATATATTGGAGAAAAGTTGAAGTATAACACTAAGAAACAGTTTTTTAAAATTTGCTTCTCCCACTTCTAGGAGAAAAAATGGTTGTGGCGTAACTGTAACTGAAATACGCAACTGCTACCTGAAGAGAAAAAGTACTAGATGATTCTTCTAAGTATTTACCTGATTTAGAGATAAGCTTTCACACTTGTACAGTGGATCCAAACATCATGTCAGAGAGGGCAAATGCTATTTACACATACAATGCCACACAATAAGCAAACCATGTAAAAGGAGCAGAAAGCTCCAAGTACTATCAAAACAGGATCTGGATCAAAACGAAGCCAAAATAAAAGGAGAGAAACAGCAAAGAGTACAGTACTATTAAGAGATAGCCAGGAAAGCTCTCATAGGGGTTTGTAAGTTAACATGTTATTGCAGTTTTCACAGGGATTAGTTTGGCTTTCTTTTTGTTTTCATGTCTGCCTCTCTCCGTCCATATGCATATATTTATGTATACATGGTATTATTCCACCAACTGAAGCTGTTTCAGACCAGTGTTCTTTGCTCACTCGTGCCCTTTCTGTAGTGCTACTGTCATATACTAAGCAATCTTTCCTCTAATGTATTTCATTATTCTACTAAATATACATTTTTATTCGAACATTTTCCAAAGAATTCTGTAGATAAATCATTGTTTAAAAGAAGTGAACTAAGTTCAAACAAGACCTTTTTCAAACATGCTATCCACATCAAAGAAAGCAATCCGGAAGGTCTCCATGCTTCTGAAGACTACTGTATCTTCCCTACAAGAGATCACCACTCCCAAGGTTAATGAGGAACAGTGGCTTTGTTTTCTTCTCTGGGCAGTTTGTAAATGTTAGGTGTTTTACAAGAACTTCTGCAACTCTTCTACTAAATTGTTGGCAGCACAATACAAGCTGTATACATTATTTCTACAACCTGGGTAGCTCACTACTCTCAAAGCTCAACTTCCTATTTTTAAGATTGAGTTCAAAGACTCACAGGATAGACCAAATTCTCCTTTATCATGTTATCATTGGTTTTGAGAGCTTACTCACTTGACAATAATATTTTAAGTACATCTGTGAGACCAGCAGAAACTCTTTAAAGAATGCTACTGACAGGATAACTTTTTTCCCCTCTGATTTTGTTCACTGAGATCTTATTAACACACCTGCCCTCCTTTTAGTAAGTGCAAAGCTCCACCTTAACACTTTCCCAAAGGACAAATATACTTATATGCTTTTAGATCTTATTACCAAATTTACATTTCATGCTTTGTTGAAGGAGATATGCTGCACCAGACAATACCACCACCCATAGCATCAGCAAAAATGTTCTTGCACACTCTTCATCAAAGCATGCCCAGTTCAGATTTTACTGCGACAGCAAACAATAAAACCAGCTACTCAAATCCAACTCACAGAATCCTGTCATCAACCAGAAATCTAGCCAAATATCTAGTATAGTAATGATTGTTACTGCTCAAGAGACATTCTTGGCAAATTTCCAGAGCTCCAAGAATAAAAGATACTCTGCTGATTTTTGTTTATTTATAGAGTCAAAAATAAGTGCAGAAATAGTAGAATCTGCAGTTATTTTTATTCTCCTCAGTAGGAGGATTTTGCTTTAGTAGGAGGTAAATTGTTCTCTCTTTACATTGTCTGTAATAAAAGCCTGCAGTTGAGCAGCCTTGTCCTCGTGCTGCAATTATAAGGAAAGAGTTTTCATAGTCTGTGCTGCAAGATTCTGCAGGCCTCAGTTGGCCTTTTGGCCACAAATTGATTGCTCTACATTTGTAAAACCATTTATTAAGCATCTTCAAATCTTCAGAAGGGTCAAAGTATAGGAAAATTATTTAATAATCAAGTCTATGCCCAGTCCTTTCAGACAATTAATTTTTACAAATTATTATCTATAAGCCTACAGTCTAGGGACTCTGATTCAGCAGAGTACTTAGGCACATGCTGAACTACTTTTTCTGAATAACTTTAAGTGGGAACTAACTTCAGGAATATATAGATGGGACTGATTGGTTAGGAATGGACTTAACTATCCATCCAAATACTTTGATGTACTAAGATTCTAATTTGAACAGCATTTTATATGAATTTATATAGAGTTGGAACACCAAAAATACAGTGAGTTGCTTTTACAGCTGTGGTTGCACAGCAGCTACCAAATTTTGCGTATTACCAACTTCATTAAAATAGAGAAAGGTATTACATTTCTTGATTGTTTTTACACTGTGGGTTTTCTGTTTATTTTATTGTGTTGTTTTTGTTTTTTTGTTTGTTTGTTTGTTTTTTTTAATTTTATTTTACTTTAATATTTTAAGAGCTATTTAAAGTATAAAAAGTTAATAGCGTTTCACTACACTCTGTGCTCCACTAGAGGTCAGCCTGCAACAGAACCCCAAGCAAACACAGGAACTGCTGCACACTGGTAGCACTGACATTATTTTCTTTCTCTATTTTATCTATTAGAAAGATTTCTTCAGAGTCATAACTTAGATCTCTTACTAAAATGGAGCAACAGGAAGATATAATGGTGCATTTCATTTATGAATGACCTATAATAAATTACTATGAAGTATTCCAGGTGCCAAACGAGAGAATGCTTTGTCTGCACATGAACTATATTTCACATACTTTAATTTGGCTGACACATAAAACTCATTTGACATTTTGCAGGTATTTCTTTGAAAGGATATTTGGTTCTTGTTGAGCATTAAGGTATGGAGGCGGGGTAACCTGGGTAACAGAAGGTCATTTCCGAGTAGATTGTTGTCCAAGATCAGCTCTTCCAAGTAACTGAATGTTTTCAGTCCTTCTAGTGACCTGCAAACGACAAAGGCAACAGGAAAAATGATACTCCACTAAATCAGGGAGGCCATTATGAGCTGAAATAAATATTTTAACCTTCCCTTTCAGAAGTGGGAATAGTTTTGGTTTGGGCCTGTCAGAAGAGTGAATGACAAGCATTAGTGGCAAGGGGAGTGCTGGCACTGCAACACATCCTTCACATGCTGGCAGGATGAACGATGGGGGTCACTTAGTGAGTAGCCAGGATCCAAAACAAAAGGCTTCAGATATAGGGCCTGCAGGATGAATTTGTCAATGTCTTGTGCCTTCAGGCACCCAGCCTCGCCTGACCCTAACCTCCATTCCCAAGATAAATAACTCTGTCACAGTTCACCTTCATTCCCTGGACACAAATTTAAGTTGTCATCCATCATTTCTGCCAAGAAATATCATACCCCGCTAACAATAATAAATACAACTTCAAGTATCATTTCTTAGCAGTTACCTTACATGCAATAATAGGAAATAGAGAAGGGATTTTTTTTTTCCTTTTTATTAACCACTTAATTTGCTTCTTCAGTCCTTGCAAACAAAATAAAATGTTCTCTACAAAATAAAATGCATAACTGCTCCAGACAGAAAAGATATTTGCTTTCTTTCCAGAACTTACTGTCCCACGGTCAAGCCACAGGTCAGACTGCAGAGAGCAGTTTTAAAAAGGAGCATTTCACAACATGGAAGTGCAGATGATAGCTTGTAAATAAACAAGATTCTAGAGGTATTCATTCCTCTGATAGTAAAGTATAGGAAAAAAAGCCAACCAAAACATAACAAAAAGAACACTTGCGTACCTTGTTTAAGGCACCTATTCGAAACTCGATTCTTGCACATTCCAACAGGAAAAAAAATCCCACACATTAATCAGCTAAGTCACATGGTATACGGAGCATACGCACAGACACGCATTCACAGCTCATTCACCTACCAGACACCTAAAGATATGCTGAGATTGCATGACTTGACAGCTGATCTACTATGCCTACCAGTGGGAAGATCATCACTGTATCTTCTGGCTGTTTTATAAAATGTGACGAATAAGGGAGATGCAGTCTATACTATTTATTCAATTCCCAATGACATTCATACTGAGGGGATTTCCTCACCCTCCTCTCAGTTCTTGGCAAAGATCAAAACACAGCCAAGGTCCCTGTTAGAGAGTTCCACAGGCGCTACTACTGGAGGAAAACACAAATATTGTTAGAAAGTATATGGGGTTCAGATTAGATAATTTAACGTTCATCCATCCAATAAAAACAGGATACAGCTTTTGTATATACAACTCACAAATTACAGTTAAAGGGCTCAAACACCCAAAAGAAATCAAACCTGTGACCTTTACGCGGGGTACACTAAACTATGAATATTCAAGTAACATTTATACAACACTGAAACAGTGCATTTCAGTCCAAGAACTCTAAAGTGCTCAGTCTGATGGTGATTTGGCATTCTGAACGGGAGGTACAGCTATTACTAATGCCATTTTGATGCTGGGCAGCCAGACCTGAAGCAAATGGTGTATCTGTATCACTACAATGCATTGGGATTACCATTTCAGAAGCTGAAAGAACAAAAACCTTTATTATAAACATCATACTGAAACAACCACTACAGTAACAATTGTGTTTTTTGCACTCGTCTTTAATAAGCTGTTTTGAAAAAACTGGATTTTGCCTACATAAACTGTACACTGTGCTGAGCTGCGTTAGTATGCTATATTGAACTAGCTAATTCAGCAAAGGGTCGCAACCGACTTGGATTTGCCAAAGTCAAGATCAGAAAAGAGGTCAGCAAACATTTCAGTCAGTGCTTTCCCCCAAGTACCTTTAAAAGGCAAAATAACCCAGAGGAGGTAGCAGTGAGTTTATCAAGCTCTTACGAGTTTTCATTTCAGTTTATTTGACAAACCTTGTTTAGCAAATTCTCCTTAAATACTCTTTATTATATAAATAGTGGATTATTTCCAAACTTCACATTTCAAAGTAAGACTTTGACTTGCCAAAGAAGTTCAGTGAAGGCCACCTCCTTGTCAACACCACAGAGCCGTATGGGATGTTAATAGGTCCTTTGTGAAAAAACATTGCTTGGGCTCTGGTCAGTGTCAGCATCAAAACACACATTGTTCCTGAGTTATGTTATGCAAATATAATACTCTTATCATGAGAATCAGCAAATGGTTGGCAACTGGCAAGGAGAAGAAAGCCATATCCAAAACTGCTGCAGGGGAGGCATAAAACAAATTGACAAGCCATGAAGTGGGACAAAAGGCCTTGGAACACTAGAGGGAGTGCCTATTGAAATAGCCTTTCTTTCACAAGCCTGGGTTGAACACAGGGGTACTAGCTTCATAGATAGGCAGAGAAAATCGTGCGCAAATCTTACACCTGTCTGGTTTTGATAATTTTTGCCATGTAATGTTATTAGCTGCTCAGTTAAAAAGGAGCCATGTTACACAAGGGGTTACTTATTAATTGTTGTTTTCATGTCATCAGAGCAATGTGCACTTGGTGATTTAATCACCTAAATTCAGAGTTCAGGAGGATGGGAGGGGTTGCCACAGTACAGAGAGAGGGTGTAGTCATTAACATAAATTTATATCCATGTTATTTGTTGTTTTTTCCATCTTAAACAGAAGAAAAAAACTAACACTAAATGACAATCGGTAAGAGAGTTGCTAAAGAAAAGGAAAAAAAAGGAAAAAGCCTGTTTCCTATCATTCAATGATACTAGCAACTAAATTCCAGGCAACAATCTTTGCCATTGTAATATATAAGAAAATACTCCACAATTTAAAAGTTTTAAGTACAATCCACATAATAGGTCTTCGAGTACAAACTTCAGCAAGTTTCGTAAGTTCTATGTGCCTTACTACCCCATTTGTAGATGTGGTACAAAAATGGCTTTCAATCATTAGTCTACAGAAAACATTTTTGGGAAGCTGAGGTACAAATCAGTTAAAAATCCTGGCATGTTTATTCTTAATGAGGGTGAGATATTAACGTACTCCAAGTATTTTCTTACGAGCCCATTACAAAAGAAGAGAGGAATGCACATATATATACACAGATACACACAAGGTGCACACAAACACCCCAAAAGATGAGTATAAAAAGGGGGAAATTCCTCAAGAACAAGAACGAGTCTAAAATTAAATCATAGTTCACAGCAGGAAAAAAAAAAATGTCTCCCCATCCTGTTATATTAAGAGAAACACAGTCTTACCATCACAATACAACCAGCACTGAAGGGGCAGTGGGAAGTAGTTGTTTTCCCTAGTTTCAAAAGGCTAATAAACATAACTAAGGTGTACTGCAGGTTGCTTTTCCCTGCACTAATGACATGAAAGCTGCCCATTATCTCACCCACAGGTACCATCTCAGTTACCTCATTGCAGGGCTCACACTCTGCTCCCAGAGGAGAGCAAGTGCTGCCAAGAGATTTCCATTGCAATTTCCAAAGTCACATCAAACCGACAAAACATCACAACGTATTCAGTACCGCTTCATTCAAACAGAAAAAACTTTCAGTTTCCACTGTAATTAACCCTATCCTCGTTAAGATAATTATGATCAAGCTCCCTGTCAGAGCTAATATCACAGCATCATTGCCTATGGCTCACGCTTTGCCCTCATTAGCTTACAAAAACACTGCACTAAACAGGAAACCGACTCCCTCTGCAAAACCACTTAAGATCTTCTGTAAGCAGACAGTAAATAATCCTTCAGAATACAAAGGTTTCTGAAATGTCATTTTGTTCAAGTCCTTCGGCTAATCAGTATGATTTCTTCCAGCTTTCTTTTCCATCATTCATTCATGGTCTGTAACAAAGTTTTAATCATAAAGGAATGTCATGGCAGAATTTTTTTTTTCTCTACGCGTATGCGTGGCAACTGTCAATTACACTATTTCATACCATCCCTCTGGCCTGACAGGGATTTGTTTACAATGAAAGTACACAGCAGCTCTTCATTTTGGTAATATTTGAAAATGGAAACATGAAATTTTATAAATTAAAAAAAAAGCAGAAGCCTCTCAGGTAAAGGACAAACCTTGGTACTCTGCAGTTGTCCTTGTCTGGAAGAACAAGCTGTTGAGAAGTATATGCTGAAAAAGAAGCCTTTCTCACATTTTATCCCACCCTTCCATTAATAAGACAGCTGCCTCATATCTAATGACTTTCTCCTCCTGTTTAACAGGAAAAGAGAGAGCAGTTAACAATATGTAAATGAGAGAGTTTGGCTTTAGCCTTGGAATTGATTTGCACTCTGTTGACAAGAGATAGCCATTACCAGAAGTTAAAGAGAGAGCTGTTACAAAACAAGAGCTTTTAAAATACCTTTTTTCTTGCCTTTTATGTCTTAACAGTTTACAGGAGAGCAGAATCAACATGAGAATCCTAGTACTAGATCATTTCAGTATTTAAAGAACAGAAACGTAATTTCTATTTCTCCAGCACCTGCCAGCCAAGGAACACGAAAGCATTTTTAAAAAACATTAATGAATTACTCTTCAAAAACCTGCTGAGTTTAAAATTCCATTTTGTAGTAAAGCAGAGAGGTTAAGTGACTAACGAAAGGTGACCTCCAGCAATTTTCTAAGAGGCAAGAAATAAAACCTAGAGCTCCTGACTTCTAATCCTTTGACTTAACCTCACCAAAACTGAGAGCAATAAATAAATGCTATATATATATATATATGAACATAAGAGAGACAGGTGTAAGTTTAGATTTTGCAAAATTCCCTGGGAATGCAAAACATCATTTCAGGTTTTGTTGCTTTGATCCCTATTCATTTTAAAATTCCACTTAATCTGAAATATACAGTATAAATAAGGGGAAAAATCCAAACCATTTCCAATTCTTTTCTGATGGTAGAAGGAGTTCAGTGAATCTTCTGTGAAAACTCCCTCAGGCTAAGACCTCTGTCAGAATTCTACTCTCCAACCTGCCTTAAGGGCTTCTGCTCTAAACACACCTCTCTGTGAGTAGAGAAAAATAAATAGCCTATTTTAAAGAAAACAGAGTGGGCAGAATTCAGTTCAAATTCCAGTCGAAAAATCAAAAACCCACAAAATCAAAAAAAGACTCTCACTATTATAATCACAAAGATATGGCAAATCAAAGGTTTATGTATTTCCTGCACATAGAGATAGTAATGGCAGATAAACTACAAGTAAAGCATTGAAAAATGACCTCTACACTATTCAAATATAACAGCTTTTCTTTTCTGCAGTCCTACTCAGTGTTTATACTCATTTTTCTGCATGGTAATCCATCCAAATAGAAAACAGAATTGAGTATATAACGGACATTTCTGGTACAAATTCTGGACTGAAGTATGAGAACAAAAAAAAAAAAATCACTCTGGTGAAAGTAAAGAACCTCCAAAATCTCTAGTGTGGGCTAGGCCCCAAGTTAGATCAGATAAATTGTAAAACAGTGATTGTGAAAATTTGTTCAGTAGAGAACAAGCTTACCAATGTTTCCAAAACATTAAATGCTTTGTTTTCTCTAGTATCAGAGGGAATGTTAGTATCTTGCAGGCTATCTAGAAGTAGCATTTTGCATCACTTGCAATCAATCTGCTTCCACCTTTCCATTGTTTGAATAAAACTTAAGGCAAGCCTATGAATACAGTCAGTAAAAGAGAAAATGGAAA
Source organism: Baryphthengus martii (assembly GCA_013396935.1). Classification (NCBI taxonomy): domain Eukaryota; kingdom Metazoa; phylum Chordata; class Aves; order Coraciiformes; family Momotidae; genus Baryphthengus; species Baryphthengus martii. The sequence continues at coordinate 121,239 of VWZK01014543.1, forward strand.
GAAACGAACAATTGGAATCATTAAATAGCTGGGAAGAAAAGGCCTCCACAAGAAAAGATTAAGCCTGTGTTATAAACTCTATCTACAATTAGTTTCTGAGTCTTTTCATATAATGATCATACTTGACAATGCCAGCTATGCCACAAAATTAATATTCATCTCTCGTTTTTCCCCTTTTCTTAAACACTGAAAGTATACAAGACTATGTGGGACAATTTATTACCAAAAAAAACCCAGATCACTGCGATTAAAACATTTTGCACAACAATCACAACTTAGAGCTACGTAAGCACATTAAAATGGTGGGGATTAATGAAAATCCAGAATCTTCATCTGATTTTTATAGTCTTGTTCAGAGTCTTACACAGCAAATTCGATTGCTTAAAAAAACCAACCAAACAAAAAAAAGCCCCAAACTACTCAATCCCTACAAGCCACCTCTCACTCAAAGAAAACACAAATTGTAAATGTCTGCTAAATGAATTCTAAACATTAAGTTCACAACATTTCAATCCCTTTCCTAGAAATTATAAGACAGAAATGGAGAATTTCTTGAGAGAGAGATTTTGATATTAAGCAGCTGCTCATCCAGTGATGGAATTATCTGAAAAGCAACAACATTTATCTCATCCGTCTGTAGAAGCCTAGTTACTCATAGCTTCTTACAGACAGAGACAAAAGATGGACACTTTCAGAAGGTGAATCAGACCTTCAGGTGAGGCTGACATTTGGGAGGGATGATGTAGCTTTTTTGTCCAAAGTCTTGCAATGAAAATGGAAGAAACTGTAACATTAAGGTAAAACAAAATGTTACAGCTGTTAGATCAGATTATTTACCTGCTGAAATAAAGTACAAATCCCAATTACCATTTTCAGTAGCTCAAAAACCATATTAGTATCCAACATTCAGTCTTTTAACCACTATTCTCGCTTACTAAGATTTCAGTGCGAAAAAAAAATAAATCAAAATTTACTTTCCTGACTTAACTCTACTATGAAGCCACCAGACTGACTGGGTTGCAATTTCTCTTCTAATGAACCTCTTAACATCTGAGATTTCACTGTGTATATTTAATACAGCTCTACTCAAGAGGATATCCCATTAATACAGCTCAAACTTTATCCTTCAAGTTAGGCTTCTTTTTGCTTAAGTTTCTATATTACATCTTTAGGATTAAACATGCCAAGATTTTATATGATATTACTGTTACAATTTTCTGCAAATTTAAATAAAATGACAATCAGTGTAATACTACAGCCTGTGGCAAGGCAGTTTTCACATAAGCCATATGTAACATCTTAAAATAATACACAATGGTTCAGAAAAGGAGCTCTTCATCATCTAGTGGTCAAACAAGTATCATATAACAAAATACAGTTTGCAAAACACAGCTAAAAATTACCAAGCAGAGAGCAAGTGACTGTATTCACATTTTATCAAAGAGCATTCTGGAAAAATCTGCAGTGCATGGACGCATCATTTCAATAACATTCCTAAGGACAGACTTAAGCATCCTTCTGCTAAAACTTCTTGAAGGTATTCAATGAAGGATAATGAGGTTAGAGAAGTTAAGAGAAAACTTGGATGTGAGTGTCCCTTGCTTCATTTGTCTTTTTACCCAATCGTAACATGGAATTCAGTTGTAATAAAACAAATGGCATTTAAAAAAAAAAAAAATGCAAACACTGCCATTTCCTGAACTGGAAAGAATTCAAGGAAGTATTAATGATTAGAAATAGTAAAAGAACAAGCCAGGTTTTACAAAATAGAAACCTACCTGTTTAAAAAAAATAAAAAGGAAGCAAAAAAAACCCACAAACAACCCTAAAACCCTATAATGTATTTATTCTTAAAAGCTTCTCTCAGCTTCATGTGCCAAGTTGAGCACCTATTTATGAACTCTCTAAAACACGGCATTATAATGGAAATATGAGCAAATTCAAGTGCAAAGGCGGTGCCATAATGAAAGCTTTACTGTATCTTGGATCAATCTGTCACTCTGCAATTCAGAGTAACCTGACCCCTCCCCTTTTTGCACAAAGGGGGGAGTAACAAGCCTGTAAAGTGAGTAGAGTAAAGCCCATTTTCACTACTAGAGTTCAGTGAGAAGGGGGAAAAGTAATTTTTCTCCCATCTTCCACAACAACCAAGGCTGAGGATTGACAACCAAATTGACGCACTGCTCAGAGGGCAAAAGATAAATGTTTGATGAATTGGCCATTGCTGGAGAAGTGATGGGCTTCATATGTGCATAATGGACTAGCTGCCGTTCAATTCAGATTGCCTGCCAAGATAAGAAACCATAATGAATGGACCAAGCACAGCTTGTGCTATAAGAAAGTATAATCTGACTAGTTTTAATAAACTTAATAAAAAAGATGAAGCAGAAAGAGGCAAGGGGACTGGCCTTTGTGACCAGCTATAAGAGGTGAGAACGACTAATAGATTGCTCAAGCATGATAGCAGAGAATTGTTAAGTGTCGTAACACCAAAATCCCTCAATGTTAAAAATATCTTTAGAAAAAGTTAAAATCACGGGGATCTACATATGCGCATATCACAGACACTGTAGTACTTGTTACACAGTATATAACCGCCATGTATTTGGTATTTCCTTCTGCTACCTACTCTGTCTCCCTATCCTCCTTTATTCCCACTGCATGGGATCTTAGTCTGTACCCAGATCCACACAGAACACCAATAGTTCTATCTACAACTCCTTAGAATCAAAATAACCCTCTAAACCAACAGAATTCAGATCCAATTTCCAACAGCTTTCACTCCCAGTGGCGAAACATCTTTTACAATCAGCAGCATTCACAGTCAGTGTAATTTCACTGGGTTTTGCAAGCTATGTCTCCACCAAATATGAGAAATATTGCCAGTACACTACAGCAAAAAACCTCCAAAATCTTTCTAGCACAGACAAAACTGAGCAGCCAGCAATAGTTCTTTTGGTCCAGGGTTTGCTATTTTTGGATACTGTTTCCCATTAGTACCCATAACCTCTAAGCTCTGACCTTTTACAGCACCAATCAGCACTATGACAAAAACATTAAAACCAAAACTCTTCCAGTAATTTACTGTATATAGGTATATAACTGCTTAAAGTCTGGTAATCACCACTATTTTCACAGTAAGTAGTATATACATACATGGCCATTCTTTCTTTTCCTTTCTCGTTATTTAGTCAAAGGATTTACAGTGGCTCACTTTCTGAAGCTTACCAGTTATTGACACTTGAATCTGTGGCTGAAAAAGCTAAAGGAGTCAACAAGAATAAAAACAGCCTTGACTTTTAAAGCAGCAGGATTAGATAAACAATTTATTTCTTCGTTAAGAATCAAAGGGCAAAACCATACTTTTGTGTGTGCATGTAACACACAGTACTTGGTCAGGCAGAATTGGTTTTCCCTCTACAGAAGACGAAAACAGATAATGAGGAAGAAGAGGACTGCAGAAAGATCCTCTTGACTGAAGGCAACTAGAAAACACATTATACAGAATAACATCATTGCTATGCATGTTTGTTTTCTTGTTTTTACTATTTTTCCTTTGATGGTGAAAAATAAAGAAGGAAACACAAAATAGCCTACTTGGGTAAGTATTCACATTACCACCCCCTTAATGTCAGTTATGAAGCCTGTGTCATATTTTAAACAAAAATGATTACATGCAAGACAGATGTCTAGTTTTCAGTATAAATTTTATCCGACTGCAAGAGGAAAGTAACTCATTATCAAGTAGCTCAGTAAGGCTTCCACTACTAAAGGAAATAAAGTTTTACGACAAGAGGGTCTCTCCTCTCTCTCTCTCTCTTTCCCTGTGAGTGAGAAAGTGAGTGCAAGAATAAGACAGAAAGGGAAGGCTCAGGAGTGCTGGGTGAATTATAGACTGCCTCTCAAGATTCACAGCTCTTCGTGGTAGGAGGTTAATATTCTCACATGTCATTAGGTCTGCTGGCTCTACTGATGGCTCATTGAATCAGGCAGCAAATTATTTCCTCATGCTGCAGAGGACACCACACTTCAAAGGGAAGGAGCCAGGGTCAAGACGGCTCTCCAGTTCGATTAATGAGTTGGGATCAGCAGAGGTTGCCTGTAGGTAAGAATGTGGCTAAAGCTTTTGACAAAGCTGACTTTTTGAACAGGACTTGACCCAGGCCCCTTAGTCCCCTCCCCACCAAATTTTATTTTCCAACATTTGCCTCTGACTGACCTGCTCAGGCCTGTTGGGATAGTTTTGACCTCCTCAGTCTTTGTTATCAGACACAGGAGCTGTCTGCCTACATTTGATGTGTCTCTCCCTAAAGGCCACATCAGCTTATCCAGGCTCATCAGAATACTTTAGAACTGCACAGCAAAATAAGATAGAGTAGATTAATTTCAAATCTTTAGTTTTCTTACGAAATTTGTAGAGAAAGGGGAAGGAGAAGACTAATAAAAGATATTTTAGCTTTCAATAATACTAAGGAAGATTTCTAAATGCTGTTAAAGGCAGATAAGAAGAATACTAAGATTCTTAGAAGCATACGACATATATTAAAATGATGGAAATGCAGAAAACGTATGTTCCTGCTTACACGGATTTGCTGACTAAGAATACTCCTAGCAAATAATGCATTATATGGATTATTCTTCTAAAAGGTTTTTATTTTTATTGCCATGGTGGCAAGAGAGGAAAGACAATTAAAACTTAATAGTCACTGCATTCACTTCTTTCTAAATGTTCATTGGTACCCTCAGTTTGATGTTTCTGAAATATTTTAACATGTATTTAAATAGATTTAATAAACTACTGAAGCAATATTCCTTGCATGAATGTTTTTTGGTAAGATCTACTTAAATTGCACACTTTATCAAAACAAATAGAAAAAACAGAATAAAAGTGTTTAAGTCACTACTGACAAGCTTCCAAAAACCACAGTTTCTGACAACTGAAACTAGAGTTTTGTGAATTATACCAACAAAAGCGTTCATTCAACTTCTAGATTTGCTATATACTCAAAATTTTTGTTTGAGAGGGTTTTACACCATTATGTTTGTAGACCAGTGTCCTTCAATATTTATTTTAATCACAGTACAAGTCTTAATACCCTCTTCCTAAACATTTTGTGTCCTTAATGCTCAAGCACTTGTTACAAACTAAGTTCATACTACATGTATACTAAGTTCCCAGTATACTTAAAAAAAAAAAAAAAAAGTTAAAGGTAAACTATCAGCCTATAGATATCCAAGGATGGAAAAAAGGTGACTCTTCAAGCTTTGTAGGTTAAGCTTTATGTTAGCACAGATGCCTGAATCAGAAAGCTACACATATAGCTTTGAAATTGGAATGCTTTTATTTTTAAATATATTGAGCAAATAACAGTTCTTAATACACCTTAAAACAAAAATTTAGTATATTAGTGCCTTAAGAAGATTAGATCACTTGAGTGCCTTAATAACAATTTCGGAAATTTAACTTTTGGTATATATTTAAAAATCTTTTATGATGTCCCACTGCGAGGCAAATTTTCACCTTTACTCTTCAATGGTTTTTTTTGCACTCAAACCATTATTTAGAACAGATTTTCTTGCTGTAACTAGCATTTATGCCCCAAAGCTAGTAAACAGATTATTAGATCTATAAAACTTAGGATAAAAGCGTATAAGAACTACGCACAACTGAGCCAAATAAGAATAACTAGAATCCTATCAAGGAGACTACATAACTGCTAAACAGCACATCTTCCATATGGATGTGCTTTACTCTAAACAGCAAGTATACACAAGCAAGAGACAAGTTTCTCCTTTTACTCACGCCTTTGCAATCTCCAGTGAATTGTACATTATGCAAGTGGAAGCTTGCAACACCAAAAAAAAATTGTAAGGGAAACACTTTTTCATGGGCTTGTTTAAACAAAGAAACTGTGTTACTGGGCCTGTCATCAGTGTTAACATTATGTCCTGCCTCATCTCTTTCTAGAAAGCTATCAGCACACCAGAGATCACTTGTGAAATATATGTGTCTTGTATAACATTCCGCAGGAAGGTATGAATCCTATACAAAAGGACAAGTTCAGCTGGAGGGGGCTGGTCTTACATGTCTCCAGGGAAGAGCCACTCAGTCAATACAGTATAGAGAATCACCAACAGTTTCCAAACACCAACACCAAAGTTGCTGGTTTCTGGCAGAAATAAATTAGAACCGATGGTAGGACTGAGAAGATGTATTGCTGGGACATCTGGACCCAACACGATACATGTTAGAATCCATTTCAGGAATCCTAGACAAGATGAATTCAGCAAGTGGAAAGGTGACTTGCTAAATATATGCAAAGACCAAGTTTTGAATTTGTTCTTGGTTCCATTCCTAAACCTAAAAGCTTTAGGTTAAGACTTACTAAATAGTACTTTGTTTGGCTTTCAGCTGAATCTGGTGTTTGAGGGGAAGGTAGTACCGACTACCATGGTGCAGGGTTCTAGAGAAGTAACAAATCTAAATAAAGACAAAAAGAACAAGAGGTCCTGTATCTAACTGAAGGTGAATCAAAGGGCCTAGCTGCAATGAGAACTGTTTTATATCAACTTGGATATAGTCCATCTGGGGAACCGTCAGGGCAATTATGGAGTTTGGGAAGGAACTTGTAAACTCATAAATTACCCTTGCAAAGAGCAGAAAGCAAGGAAACACCCCATGACTTTTGGGAATTGTTACCACACACTGCACTCAGGCAAACACTGTTGCACGATAACTGCTCAGGACTAATTGTTAGTACATTTTTTTTTCACGTGTTACTGGGCCTTATGGTAATCCTCCAAAGATTTATATATGTAAATTCAAATTCAGAGACAAGTACATGCTTATATCTTTCTGATTTTGATAATGCTTTAATATAATGTTCATCAAACGTGTTGAGTCAAATTTGAGGTTTTTTGCATTTCAATTAAATTCTTGGAACACACATTAAAATTGTTCACGTAAGTGTTTACAAAAGTAAACAATAAATGCATGGCTCAAGACACAGAAATTTAGGAGTTTCTTGGGTTTATTTTGGTTATTTTTCTCATTGCTCATATTATTCAAAATAATAAGCAAAATTACCTCAGCAAAGCAAGCATACGGTATTTAATAGCTAAAAGTATTTGGTCAAAACAAGACTCTAAAATTAGCACACTCCGAAATGTAGGCAAATAAAATTTCTTAGAAACACACACGATAGAAAAGAAAATATTTCTTTCAATTCATCCATAATTTAAAAAAAATGAAGACTCACATCACAAAAAAAGAGCTGGATAGTGTCCTTCTGTCAGTGTTCTCCATTTCTACACAGCAAATATATTTAAAAATGAACCATACAAATGCTGGCAGGGAATCTTACAGTCCAAGAGGATCGACTAGAGAATGTATAGCAAGCTTTTCCGTGTTGCTTCCTCTCCCGCTGCTTCAATTCCTAAAATTAATAAGGTTGTCTAAAATCTGATTGGGAAAGTACAGTCCAGGGTAAATTCCACCTTTGAAAGATACACAATTAGGCCAGAAATGAGGAAGATGACAATGATAAACAATTAGCTAAACATGGATCGTACCAACACACACCTGTTTGGTCACTGAGCCCACAAATACTCAAATGCTCTTCACACCAGACAGCAACACAAAAAGTCCCAAGATCACAATAGAGTACAGGGACCACCCTAGTATCTCCTGGAGTAACAGATAACCCTGTAGTACACAGTGGGTCATTCTAAGCAGCTTCACAAGGACAGTCACTCAATGTGGCCCATGATGGAACATTCTAATAGGAAAGAGCCACCCCAAAAAAACAAGCTAGTGTTAACTGCCTACACACTGCCCTGGAAAGAGTTTCTGATCTCGGCTCAGTTGTTTTTCCATGCCCAAGAAGGAAATTCAATACAAGGTTCTTCACAGCATGCTTAAAGATAGCAAGTATTCCACAGATTAGGAAAAGGCAAGCAAAAGGAAGGCAAAACTGAACTTTGACATCTGGGGTTTTTTTTATGTTTTACTGTCATGTCAATACATGTCAAAGTCTTCTGAGGGACCAAAAGCCTCCATTCAAAACATTATTATTTAAAAAACAATACTGTTTTCTATCACATTAGAATAAAATCCAACACCATAACAACCTGAGGTTGAAGGCTGAATCACAAGCAGAATAGGCTTATAGTATCTGAGGATGTGCTATTACATACACTGTCAAACAATTATCTACGTCATATACACATTTAACATATCTTGAATACAAAAATTCAATATAAAAATCAATAAAGTATGCAGTTCAAAGTCTATTTCAAGCTTTAGTTGCTGAATAAACATTAAATAAGAAACGTAAAGATGTAATCCAGAACAGAGGCCTGATTATTTGTGTTGTCACTGTCTCCATATTTTGAGTCCAATTACCCGTAAAAATAAAAACATGAGCAGCTGTGACTACTACGTTTGAATCCTCAGAGTGTAAATAATATAACCTTTTGTACAAGTCAAATTACTAAAAACTCAAACCCTATCACTTCACTAAATATAGATTACGTTTGACTGCACGAGTTGAATTGTAAACTCAATGCCACTTTGAGATGCATCTACCTCCCCCTTGACACAACGGCTAGGCCTGGCTGTGTGGAGTGCTGGGCATACATTTCTCCACTTGAAGTCTACACTGCAGGCATCGGCCTATCTTCAGCCTAAACTATATGCTTACTCTTTTATCCGTAGAGGAATTTGATGACAATTGGACTTCCGAGGGGCTCGTAATCTGCTCAAACCACAAAATAAAGAGGTAATTTAACCTCACACAAGATTGTGTAAACCCAGAGCGTTTTGAAAGAAAACAGAGAAGTGAAGCATCACAGCAAGCATGCCTATGAACTATTCCTTGCTCATGCAATTAGGCAGTCTGTTTAAAACAAACAAACCAACAAACAAACAATTAAAAGAAAGAAGGCTCACTCATGGCATTCCTGGATTGCCAAGTGCCACCACAGTACTCACTAGTCACCCACTGCCAGTTCCTCCCTGTTTCCAGAGACCACATCAAAGCACCTTTGCTGCCTCATGGCCTCCTATAGAACAACTTTAGCCACTTAGGAAAAAAATGGCTAAATAAAAGCTTGGACTTAAAACATTAAAAGAAATAAATTGACAGGATTTTGTCTGGAAACCTTGTCTCGTCCTTACTGAAGGCTAAAATAAACTTAATTTTTGTTAAAATTAAAGCAAAAATTAAATCATCTTATTATGTAATTGGAACTAGGCCTCAGGCGCTAGCAGTAAAGAAGGGATTAAGGCCTCCACCACCTGGGTTGTCATTCTCATGGGCCCCATTACCACCCCCTTATTCGTTTTTATAGCCAACAGATTAAAATGCGAGCGCCGCAATCTTTGATCTTTCACTTGCTGACACAAATCCTTTCAAGCCTCCAACGTTTTCTGCTGAGGTAATTAGTACTAATTAAAAGGTTTCCAACAGCCTTTGCTCTACTTTTTCCCTCCAAAGAAATTGCTTTTACAACTGCCTTCCATCTTTGAAATGTATGCATCGTTCACTTTCTTCTTTATCTGACTCCCAGAGATCAAGTAGATTAGTGACTCCATTATTCCTCAAGACAAAGCCAAACAACAGGTTTTTACTATCTCCCTGACCTGTTGAGGTGCAGGGTTTATATCCAGAAACAAGTGCCTCTGCTTGTATTAAAAGGCAGTCCAATTATGCACTAACAGACACAATGCAGGTTTCTGCATTTAAGAATGGGCATCATTTAAAGATGTAGTGTTTTCTCAGAAGAGAGAGGGGCAACCATTCACTAATCAAACTGATGAGTTGTAGGACTAATCATAGGTCTTGCTTTGTTTTCTTTCCTCTTTGTGTGTTTGTGTATCAGGGTAGATACAAACAATTTCTTTCTTTTCCCCATCTCCTACCCTTTCCTGTCCTCTCCCTTTTCTTCCCAAATGTTAATGCTGATTCACATTTGCTACTTAAAAAAAAATAAAAAATAAAAAATTAAGTTTAGGAAGTTCCACCTTGAAAGCTTTCAAAATCACAGAAAGTCCTGTCTGAAGAAGTTTTTGATACTATAATTAAATAATGTGTCCTGCTACAGGCAAGCTGGTGGCTTGCAAAGTAATTACTGAGATGAAAAAACTGATTTATATTATGTCTAAGATTAAAAAAAAATGCTGCAGCAAAAAGGAACAACACTTTGTATTGAGATAGGGCTGTATTTTGAATTTACAGGTTTTCAAATGATCGTTCAATTGACACGGGCACTACATGGATCTTTTTTCTGTATGAAAACCTGGAAGCTTTATGCCTGCTGTGATAGAAATAAATTACACTTCATGCAGCAAAAGTGCTATTCAAAAAAGAGGACAGTTCTCAAGCTCTTACAGTTCTCACTTCCTATTGAAAATGACAGCAGCTCTCTTTCATGCTGTAGTATCTCTGGCACAATAGATCAGAAATCATACACAGAACCACAAGAGGCTATCTAGCTTATCATTACACGCACAGGGGGCTATTCTCCTCTCGTGATGCAAGCACAGGGCTCCTGCTGGCGCTAATGGGAGCTGCACGTGTATATCAAGGACAGAAACAAACTGACAGCGCATCAACTTTCCTAACCTGAACTAAGTTAGAAAAGTTTTTAAATAGCTAGAAAGGAAGGTCAATAAATTGTCTCCTAATCGTGCCAGCTCTTCTACTTTAGTTTCACAACTATTCTACTATGATAGTAATTTCTTTTTGTGTAACTTTCCTCAAGAGGATCTAAAAGCACTACAATCTCATCAATTCACCTACATTATGCCCCTGCGAAGTAAGCTTTATCTGACATATCTTGCCCAAGGTCATATGGAAATCACATGGCCCGGTCAGGAATTGAACTTTTCAGTATCCTAGCAGTTCCCTGTTTTAACCAGCAGGCCATACTCCTCCTCTGTGCATGCCCAATAACCAGCAGTCCTAGAAGCAGGAGGCTAGATTAGCCTTTCAGCCATGGAAATGCTGAAAAAAAGGTGTTTCACAAATACAAGTCTTTCAAATAATTTGTTGTAGACTCAAAATGCTAAAAGAAGAAAGTAAAATCCAAACAGGAGTCTGTGAATCACCTAGTGTAATGATTCTAGCCTCCTCACCTTCTCAGCGCTTGCTCATCTTTGCCTTAATATGTCAGGCAATCCCTGCAAAATCAACATAAGAGAATACCATACCTCAGCTCTTAGCACACACAAGCTAAATAGATCACGTGGAACCCTCGTCCAAACCTGGGTAGCTGTGTAAGCCATGCAAAAACATATTTACAGCGCCTCTTCCATCAGAGCAGCCTTGAGGAACAGCATAGACATTTCTACGCTCAATATAACATATCTTGGGTATGGGTTTTCTTTTTTAACAAATGTTAAATTCTAAGATTCGAGTTAAATTTAGAATTACAAATTTCAGAATTTGTAAGAAATTGGAATTTGGACCATACCATGGAGGAAAATAGAATCTAATGAAAAAGAGGTGAACATATATTTATGAACATATGTGTCTTTCCATATCCCAGATCAACATTTTACCTAATTGAAGAAAAGGCGATATTTATGTAATCTGACATAAAATGTAATCTGTTTTATTCTCACCTATTACTGAAATAGCCTTTTTCTTTAAAGCATAATCCACATTAACAACACATTTGGGTCTCTTACTATATGAAACCAGAACTCTACGAGGAAAGAGATTTTATTAAAAACCAAACACACAAAGAAAACTCAAACCTATTTCAGGGAAAAGGCAGTTGTGGAGAAGAAGGTTATATAGAAAGAGGGTGCCTGAGATGTAAAATCAACAGCAAATATATTTTACTTTAATAGAGCCACTCTCATGGACAAAGCTGAAGTATCGTCCCAATATGCAAAATAATACATCTGGTTTCAAAATTATAAGCTTCCACATTATTGCGTCATTTCTTTCATTTGAGCTTTTCTAGTTTATTCTTAGTTTCACATGTACAAACTGCTTTTGTGTTCATCAAAGATACCTTCTTTTCAATTAACAGTCAAGACTGTCTCATGAACAAAAAATTAGAGATGAAACTTTAGGGTAAAGACAATCCCTAATCATGCAGCTCAGAATAAAATGACATGCTGGCAGCACAGTAGGCAAAGTTAACGTACATATTATTGCAAAAGAAGGAAAACGAGTGTCACGTTTAGTGCTTCAGTGACTCTGCAAATGAAGCTATCTCAATATTTACTAAGGAGATTAAAAAAAGTGAAAATATCTGATAGGCTTCTTGGTGAGCAAAATTTGCTTGGCTACCTTATAGGTTTTTTAGACACCTTGAGATCTAAACCAATCCTCAGTTGTCAGAACAGCAGGGAAAAGGGACAATGGAAGTCCCTATCTTCCCTAGGTACTCAGTTGTGGCTCTCTCAGGACTGAAAACAGTTGTTGTAGTCTTAGGGCTTCATTATTCTTCTACTATGTGGTGTAAGGACCATGAGCAGCCCGCCTTTCAACACATAGGAAGAAGGGAGGAAAAGCCCTCCTACAAGAGGGATATCAGACCAGTTTTTGGTTCTCACAGAAAATGTTTAGGATTTATTGAGATGAAGAGGTGAAGGAGCAATATCTTATATATACTATGCCATGAGTCTATTCCCTTCTCCTCCAGCTGCAAATGGTAATAATACATGAACAACCTTCAAATCTGCCCTGCCATCTCAGTACGTTATGCACATGATGAAAAACCAGTAAAAATACATTTCAATTTGAAGTTTCCAAGAGGTAATTATAAACAAGAGGAAGAGAAAAATATTTTTGAAATTATGAAAAATACCTTGACAGTGACTCCTTCAGACTCACATTTAGCCCTTGAAAAATATTCTGCCAAAGGGTGCATTTTGACAGGGAAAAGATGAAGAGCGGAGAGAAGAGGCAGGAGTCTGTCATAATTGATGGCACCGCAATGTAAGCTGAAGTCAAGACCGAATATTTACAAAACTCATTCAGGGTGAGATTTTTAAACTGGAAAAAAAAAAAAAAAAAGCCAACCACCACACACAGACAAACCCAAGCTTTTAAAAACGTAGTGGGGCTACATCAGGCAAGATTAATGTAATACAGTCAATATAACCACATCACACATACAAAATAATTCAAGGGGTTTTTTCATAATTCAGTATGGTGTGAGTTCCAATATAAAATAAAAAGGCTGGAAGAAATACTTTTTTTTTTCCTGCAGGAATCTGTAAGGCTTTGACTGGATATACGTTATTTTAACGCATTTTAGAAAGACAGAGTTGAGCTGGGTGACTTTGGCATAATAGGACTTCAATGCTAGAAATTTTCACCACAAACTATTAGTTTAAATCAAACTCAGATCACTAATTTGCAATGTTACAGTGTCATAATAATTAAGCAAATCTGAATCTATGCTGCCCCACTGTTATATTCCTATTATTTGTTTTTAGAATTTGACCACACCTCCTCCTCACTTCAGCTACATGCTGACTCTCCTGCAATCCCATGGTTAATCAGTTCAGGGATGTGATCCAGATAAAATTGCACTGTAAGGGAAAGCAGGAAGCAAGAGAACTGCAGTTAGCTAAACTGCCGTTAGGTTGTTACTCTAGACTATCTGATGGACAAAGTGAACATATTTTTTGTAGTCTTGGTCCAGCTGCCAGTGAGGAGGTTCATTTCAAGCAAATTCAGCTTGCAGTTTGCCATCAGACTCAAAGTAGAAGACAGGTTCAAAATCAACTTGGAGACTAAACTTGCCCAGTTTTTAGTAGTGATGTGTCCAAGGTCAGAGCAGAGGTACACCAGTAAAGCAAAGCAATTCTGCTCCCTGTTCCACAGAGATCCAGGGGCTCATCTTACAAGAGTTGTCAGTCCGGCACTTTTCACCATTGCATAATTCACACTTTCTTTAAAAAAAATATAACCAATCCTACTCCCAGATAAAGTGTGATATATCTGTCTCACTACCAGCAATACAAGCTGGGCACAGATGTATGTGAGATAACAAGCCATCTCAATGTGATTTGATCTAGCACTTGTAAGATGGTTAGGAATTGTAAAGGCTACAGGAGCAGACAAGGTTTGGACTAGTATAAAGGCATAAAAATTATGCCATATATTCATTAAGTAGAGAGTCTTAAAAATTCACAGTTTAGGAATGCAGCTAGTCCACATATTTACCTCGTGTTCTGAGCACAGGGCAAATTTGTAGTCTCATATATTTATATATAGTGGACAAAATCTGTTTAAATAAATAAATAGAACTGCTTTACCTACTCCTCCTACCAATAACAAATCTTCCCTTCCTTTCTGCAAATGTTAGGTCTAAACTGCCTGTGACAAAACACTCTGCATGTTTCTGATACTCATTATCAGCACACACACACACAAAAAAAATCAACAAGTGCATAAAAATAAATAACAATAAAGCATAGAATTGAACATTAAATATGTGCTTTTTAGTCCTGGGAACTGTACAGTTTTTTTGACAAGGCTGCCCATGAGAAAGCCCAGTCACCCAGATTTAAACGCACTTTGTATTTCTAATATTCCCGTTAATCCAGCCTGCTTCAAAACACCAAAACGTTTTAAGCAAACAGAGCCCTGGCAAAACATCGATCAGATTGCCTGCTTCCACTATAGTGCACCCCCAACAGCGCACAAGAAGCAGTCATTCTTGTGTTATAGCTGCCATTTCACCGCAAACAATCCTAAACAAATTCAAATATTGTTTCTTCACCTGATAGGAAAGGCGTACTACCTTGCAAAGAGATACATGTTTTCAGGCTTTCCAACCACTTATAAATGAAGACAGGAGGGGAAATTAAACTTAGGCTTCAAGGTTATATTCCAAGTTTGGCAGGAAGAACAATGTGAATAAATTAAAACTTTTTGACCATTAAAAGGAATGAGAATGTCCTGGACAAAACTAGCTAGAGAGTTAAAGGAAGGGTAATTTCTGCCAAGCATTGAAACATTTAACTTTTTTTTTGCAGACATCTAAGGTATGATATGATTCTGCACCCCCTCTTGGATTTCAAAATGAAACATATGCAAAAAATAAAATTGGTATGTGTTGCTGTTTTTTAAATGTAATAGATTCTTTGCACCAGTATTTTAATGGTCAGACTGCCTAATAAACTGAGTGGAGCTGTCTGAAATGTTTTGTTATTTTCCTACTGATGTTTGTATAACAGATTTATTGCTGTTCAAAATACAATTTCAATATATCCAAGACACCATGTGTATTATTTAAAAGGAACAAAAAGGAAGTGAAATTTCAATTACTGATGCATAGTGGTGGTCTTAAAAATGACGGACAATGTGTGGGGTTTTTTCAGATTGCAGTTAATGACAAGTATTTCTAATTTAAAGAATGAGCACAAACAAATCCTGACTAGTAAAAATATACAGAAATGCCAAATCCATAAAATAAATGCCAGAGCTAGTACTAAGATATGTACAAATTCTATAGTAAGGCTCTTTGCATATTCTTTTCACATTAAGTCATTATAATAGCTGTATAACATGAAGATACTGCAAAAACAGGATATTCACACAAAAAATGTTAGAGTAACTATAATCGAGTTTGAAAAAGCAGCTAGTAATATTTTCAGTCCATGAATAGAATTACATGAAGGCTGAAAACAGTGCAATTGCATGGGCGGTTTGCTTTTGGGTGCATGCGCTACCATAAACCTGTTCTAGATCCTAAATAACGGGCATTGTATAACATTTCAGTTATTTGAATTTTACATCAATTACTTTCAATTCTAAAAGGATTTTCTTTAATCCATTATTCTTGATCAAGATAATGATTTTTGAGAATCCTAGCATCTTAGCTTTGCCCTGTGTTGCATGCCTTAGGTAAGAATGTGCCGGGTGTTTTTCCAGATGCAGTTTATTTGTATTCCACAATTAAACCAAAATATTCACTGTGTCACACATATCCTTAACTCTCCTTACTGGTTGAAGGTATAGTCTGCTTAGTGAATCACCAAGAGGAGCTGGCACTGCCTACTAGATCATCGAAGAAATACTCACAGATAATACTTTCACATTATCCTTGTAAAGATTAGAAGAATAGTAGCAAAGCATATTTATTCAGTGTTTTAAGATAGCTTCAAAAGATCTGATGCAATAGATATTTTCTTCCAAAAATAAAAAAAAAAAAAAAAAGGATGAGATAATGCATTTCAAGGTCATTTGAAGCAAGGGTGCATCATGAAAAAAAAGAAAGTGTTTAAACCACAGCAGATTTAACAGCTTAACCAATAAAGCTACTCTAGCCTTCAGTCAATGAGAATCAAAACAATGATTTCAAACTATTTTATTCAATCTACAGGCAGGATTACTAGGTGATAAAGCTTTTTCCTTCTTTACTAAGAAGCAAGCGTTTCTCCTATTTTTAAGGATTTCTTTCAGTAAATTACGTACCCTTTTCAGGACTACAGCCACAAGGACACAGACATTCTTTAAAGTTTGTAGGTTTATGTCCTTGTGTTCACTACCACAGGGCTCAAATATTTACATGATCACTCACTGCAATTTTGAAAATGTAAGGAATTTTAATATTAATTCAATTTACTAAAACTTATTTTCAAATCTCAATTAAACCCCTCCAAGTATCTAAACAGCACTTTTTTTTTCCTTCCTCAAATGATGCCATTTGCTAACATAAGCAGAAAAAAGGTTGATGACCCAAAAACCGACAAATTACTGCATTCAGATTCTTTATGATCATTGAGAGTTTTCCTTAATAATCTGAAAAGTACTTATGCGGAATTTCAATTACATTAATTAAAAGTTTCTCTTGCTTCTCTCTCCCTGCCTTCTCACTCTCTCCAGATATACACTGACTTACTGAAGTCTATGAATTCTTTAAAATAATATTTCAGGTTTTTATAGCAATTAACATATTAAATAACAGCATACAAGGGGACTGTACAAAACGATTCCATAGTAAATTAGTCTGAAAATTGCCCTAATTGTTATGCCAGAAGATGTCCTCTATGTTTTGTCTTGGGAGAAAAAGATCTTTCTGTCTAAATGCCATTATGTGTCATCCTAGCTGAGCCTCCTGCCTGGCGGGGACATTGAAGTTGTACAGCAGGAGCCGCTTCTCAGGCTTTAAGAACTACAGTAAATCTTCAAACAATTTATCCAAACAAAGGCCAGTGTGTGGAGAGAAAAATACATGGGAAGCAGATGAATAAGCAACATCAATTATGGGGGGGTTGACCTTTCTGCCCCACACCATGGCACAGATTTCACACCAAATCGCAGCAGATTGAAGTTGACATGCCTGGAGTGAAAACACTGGTCCTCACAATGTTGCCACTCCACATTCACAGAGCTGTAGTAAGGAGGGGAGGGAGAAAATGAAGAGAAGAGGAGGGGGGTGTGAATGAAAAATCACGCATAATGATCCTGGGTTTATTTTACAGAGAACAAAATGGCTCAATTTGAGCACTTAGACTGTCGAAATTGGCTAGTGTGAGATACGAGAGGTTCATCCAAGGGGACACTTGAATCAGGTGCCTTCAGTGATATGACCTAGGAAAAAGGATGGGGAGAATAACAGCAGTTCTTAAAAACTTGTTCATGTTGTTAAAGATCATGCCATTTCACACTTTGTATATATATACACACATAGAATTTTTTGTGCATAATCACAGCAGCTGAGATTTACCTTCAGTCAAAACGAAAATGATCAGGCTAAAATATTTTTTTACAGTGGCAAAAAGTACTGTATCATGCAACATTATTTTGCCACATCACAAAATCTGCCCACAGCTATCATATCTACACATTTTGAAGGATTCTTGCCCTAGCCCAGAAAAATATTGCCTTTACTGCCAAGGAAAAGCCAGGCTAACTGAGGTGTACTTCAAACCATCTCAATTGAAATTCAGGTTTTGGCCTTTAGAACAGTCTATTTAAAGATTTCTTTTTCTAGATTGGCCGTAGACAGATGATTATTAAATATTTATAAGTCTTTGAAAAGGATTGAGTGCTTTTGCTTTGTTTATTGTGTGGAGCTCCCCCTCCCCCTTCTTTCCCCCACTCCTCCTTTGAGGGAGTCTATGAGTGATCATTTTATTTCAATACTTCATCAGCTGGTTAGTGCAAAGATAGATCAGTCAACTCTACGCAGGCCATTTTGCATCAATGGAATCTGTTAACACTGCTGCAATAATAGCTTAAGGTTTAATATACAATCAGATCAACAGCTTTTGTCTAATTCTAGATGACATTAATGCACAAACTGCTACTATTTCATATTGACGGTAACTAAACACCTCCAGTTCTGGTTCAGGCTGAAAGAACTAAAAATAGGTAAGCTTACAATAACATTTACATTGATCCCAACAGTTACTATTACGAAAAAATTTCTCAACCAAATATCAATCTACCAGCAAATTTTGCTGCTTAACTGTGAAGTCTAGGTTCAAGGATTAACATTTGTGATGTCAAACCTCAGAAATGTAAACATTTCCTTATTAATGCTGATAGTATGCCGAATTAGATTTTTCAGCTTGTGCACAAGTTTCACCACTGTCAAGAAAGCAAGCTACCACCTTTTTCCCAGGTATCACATCTGTAACACTCTTTCCCAAACTAATCAGACCTTAGACTTTATTCCATCTGAATGAAAAAACTGTGAAGGAAAAGTCACAGTGTATGTAAATATGACACTGTGCTTTCCAAAAAGTCTATGAATAATTTCAGAATCGGTCAAACATCTTTCCGAAAAATACCCTCCTATTTTAAATATATCATATAATACAACAAAAGGACTAATTGAGAGCATGTTAGAACACCTGGTAAATTCACACTCAAGGCCAATGCTACTAGAGAGCTCTGTGACACTTTTATAAACTTTAATAGACCACTGAGTTGGCAATACACATTTCATGATTTCTAAATACACCTATATTTTAAATTATTTGATTGGACCCCAAGATAGCTATCCCCTGGAACATCTCAATAACTGTTGTTCAGCCACGCAAGCATAGGAAGAAAGAACACCTTTCCACAGAGATTGACCAAAGGGACTCACAACAATAAGTGCCAGAGTCCACTTAAAAAGTACCATAACTAGAAATGACAATGGTCGCAGCTACAGGGTAGACAAGTTTCAAATTCTGAGTGCATAATCAAAGTTCATTTCAGAGGTCTGATCTCTAACTCTCTGATTTCCTTTAGATCAACACGGCCCTTACGTGATTTTGGTTTTGTGTTCTTTGATTTTGCATTCTTTGGTTTTGCTTGGGGGGATTTTTTGGAAGGTAAGAATTATTTGAGGGAGGGGTTTTCACATTGTTTACATCTGTTGCTAAAACTATATTCTGTCTTTGCCTTTGAGCATAATTAGGTAAGACTTTGACTACTCTTACTTGTTATGAATCTTGGGAAGGAGAACTCCAGGTAATTCCGTTATCCTCTGTCACAATTCACAATAGGTCTGCATCACTTTCATTCCTTCCCTATTAATTCTATCTATTGTGCCAGCAGGTCTGCTGGTTGGCTGATATATTTAAACCACCTGAGTTCTCGGAACTCTACCATGGTGATAAGTATCTCAAAACACATTGTAGCTCTCCAGCTCTTACGAGCATTGTGAACCAAGGAGCTTCAGCCTCAAATTGTAACATATAGGCTACAGTCACCAGGTCAGCCTTTCACAATCATAACGTAAACGGAACAAGACTAATCATCAGGAAAGATAAATTAAGGCAGACACCCTATGCAAGATCAATCCCTGTTAGTCAGTCATCCAGGCAGAGGCACATTTGACAGGAGCTCTGAGGAAGCCTCAGCTCTGGAAAAAGTGCTGAGGAGCGCTCATTGGCAAAAATGAAACCGAGGGAAAACAATGAAGAAAGTGAAGAAAGAACCTGATTGTTTAATCAAATGCTTGAAATTAGTTAATTCTCCTGTGGAGCCTATTGTCTAAACTACCTTCCATAAAAGCACAATATTTAAAATGTAGAACTACTAGAATTGATACATCTGTCAAGCCCCTAAAACAGAAGGTAAGTAAAACTGGTGTGCCCATCAGAAGAGACTCAGAGCTGGCTCACAAGGTTCAAGTGAAAACTTGCAGAACAGGAAAGCAGCTTCCACAATCATATAACGTTGTTTGAATCCTTGTCTTCTGATACTGTTATCTGTTAACTTAAGGGTTAGCTGGTTTTTTTTGATTCATGCAGAGCTTATGACCTTTATTTTCCACATCACACCAGCACCTTAGGAAGGACTATACTAAGAAAAGTGTAAAGGGTTCTGCGTATAGCTTGCCTCAACTAATCCTCTCTATATCACTTCTGTGAATGACCGTAAGCAAATTATTTTAGATCGACATCATACCAGGACATTCACATAGGTATCGATACATACAAAGACTATGTACATACACAAATACATGTTCATGTGTGCCTACATATATTAATACTTGCTTTACACAGAGAAGAGAGAGGTTTGGCAAACCAGGCTCTTTCAGCTACATCTATAGTCCATTATTTTAAAAGTTACTGGTTATTTGACAGAACTAATACTTATGCAAGGCATAGTAGTAGAAACTGTCTTCATTTCTGAGATTTCACACATTCCCTAATTAATTCAAGGGGACTTACAGTTTTAGATAACATTCTTCCTTTTATCACTTGCCATCTAGCAGTTGGTATAATGTCAACACTTACATCCTTTTTTCCAACTGAAATCATTTTAAAAACATTTTTATCCTAAAATGTTCACCTCAATTTTTCAAAAATTATCTTAAAGATAAGAGATTTTTTCCCATTTCAGTCCCACAACAACGAGAATGTCAGCACAGCTTTTTTGACAGACAAATTATTGAATCAAAGAAAGAATATGCCATTAAGCCCACAGGTTAGGAAGTGTCAGGAATGGTTTAAAGAGATATCCCATTTATCTTCAAAACATGCACGGAATGTCACTAATGTGTGTTTATCATGTATAATCAGACAAAGAAAATATCGAAATAAAGTACTCCTGCATACAATAGAAGTCTCCTTCCATCTCTCAAGATATCAGTGCTATTCAAATAGAATAATAATGATGAAACCTCCTTTCTTGAAAATGGAAATCAAGTGAAATGTAGATAGAAATGATTTTTTTGTAGTTGATGTACATTTCTAAAGTGCATTAACAGGAAATCCAGAACTTTTTAGGTCAATTATATTGTCAGTATTGTCAATGCCACTGAAATGAATACCTAAGCAGCGCATATTCTTGCTGGAATAGGGTTAGAGAAGAAATCCTGTATTCAATTACTTGCAGAAGAGGAACTGCAGGCACACACACTTAAATGCTTGCTTTGTTCCAATCTTACTTTTATTTTTTAATCAGTCAAAAGGAATCCAAGAAACATAATTATATAAGATTTAAAATCCAAAGTCTCCAATCTTTTCCTTATGGCATCTATTTCTTAAAGTCTATTTTTGCTAGCCCAGTGCATCATAAAACACTAAGTCACAGCTTTCATAATCAGTTTTTCGAGACATGATATGACAGGTTCACAGAGTTAACTAATATATAGGCTTAGCATAAGAATAGTAGACAAAGGTTTTTCAAACATCTGAAACGTATTGGAAATCAAAATGGTGATGACATATTGATGGGATAGGAAGTTTTGCCAGGTGAGTTGAATAAATGTAACAGTTGTACCCTTTGGAATATGCTATTACTCTTCTGAACAAAAATGTTAAACAAAAGTATTCCTGTAGGTTTGCAAGCTACAATCAGAGCAGGAGAGAAAACGTGCATCTGCTCTTTCCCCCATTCTCAATACTGTATTTGTGAACAAACATATTTTTCTACGCAAAATTTTAAAGAGGTCACATAGAAGGCAACGTGTTTTAAGAGAGTGTCAAAAATAGGAATATGTTGCATAAAACACCACAAACTCAAAAGAAAAAAAACCCAAACACGTGGCATCTTATAGATACAAGAAAAAGAAGTCTAGTAAGATAGCTACAAAGCAAGAGGCCTCTAGAAAGACTTTTGTGCCACCCTCCCACCTGTACCTTAAGGATTACAGTGAACAGCTATGGCCACTCTCTCAGTCCATTTATTCCAGAAGTCAGACGCAGCTCCATGGCTTCACTGGTTGACCACCTCTATCTATCACAGCAGAGCTCTCTCTCAAGCCAGGATCTATGTGCTTTCTACTGCAGTCCTATGATCAACACAGCCCTGATAAGGAGCACACTTTCTAGCTGCAAGACAACATTTCTACTCCCCCGTGACAAACGTCCCAAACATCTGTCACACAATTACAGGTACATGCATGTTGGAGTCACACCATCTCGAGGTCCAGCACCTTCGTCATCATCAACAAATATTGGTCAGCAAACCCTGAAGCAGAAAGGATGTTCCCCAGAAGATAAAGAGGAGAGAGAGAGAAGCCTGTCCAAAAGAATAACAATAGAAAGAGTAATCAAAACTTAGAAGAATGACAGTAAAAGAACTCTGCAAGTGAAAGACAACAAGAGATAAAGACAAAACAACGGTGGGCAAGAAAAGGAAACACAAGCAAGCTCTATTAGGTTATGTTTCATACAGTCTGCTGGGGTTTATGCCTTGAAGGCACTAGCCACAGACACATTTTTATGCCTTGAGAAGTTGTAACACTGCACTTCAGAAAGAATTCAGTGAGAAACCCCCAGATGCCTTACCTTACAACACGCAGTATGTGTTTACCTAGGTATTCAGGCACATTTTGAAATAGTACTTAATTTCTGTTATTTGTACTACTAGTTAAGGAGTTGGTTTTTTGGTTTTTTTATGTTAACCACTTGAATTTTTTAAAGTGTGCCTTCTCTTTTCTAGCTCAGCTCAAGGAATGAAAGGAAAAAATAGCACAAGAGAAGGAGTAATCACGTAAAAGTTTAAGTGTGCTTGGGAGGAATCTGGCAGTAATACAGAGGATGTTTTGTTTCTCAATAATGAATTTTACACAGTTCTGAATTTCCACCCAGTTTTGTCAGATATGATGCCGACAATTCTTTTGGTCAAAACAGGTCAAATTGCTCCTTTAAAGAGCTCAAAAACTACTCCATTTTCCGAAGACCTAGAAGATTGAATTATATTCCTCTCAGAATCATATGAAAAGTAATCACTTCATAGGAAAAAAAAAAAATCCACTTAATGTATTCTTGTGAATTTCTAGGACATATTTATACTTTGCACATGCACATATATGGCAGTAAAATACAGAGGGTTTGATTCTTTAAAAGCTGTAATTAATTCTCGATAGCCAGAGAATTTGGCGGGGGGGTGTGATGCATGGAAAGGTTGGTTGGGTTTTTTTCAATAACAAAAAGAGATTTTCCTGTATTCTAAAACATGGTATACTTGTGTCATATCATTCACTTGCAGAATACAAAACCAATTTATTTTCTAATAACAAAGCCTAAATATTTTTCAATACAGTAATCATTGTGATCATAAATATACATAGTATGGCTTGCAAGCCTAAGTTAAAAATAGCCAGAAAATTAGGGTCAACAGCATTGCTGTTTCTAAGGTTCTGACATGTTTAGGTCAAAGTTTTACTATGTTGATCTTTGCAAAAATAACACAATGCTTGGCCCTATGCCTGAATATCTTCACTGAACCATGAATCTGTACATATATGTAGGGGCTCTGTCTTAATTGGACAATTCCAGCAATTTTTCCCAGATCAATTGTTCCAAAAACAGATGGAAGTTCAGCATCTCTTATCTTTCTGTGTTCTCTTTACCAAGAAGTTCAGTCAGATATGGTAGACGTGCATACTGATAAGCATAAATGCAGGCAAGAACACATCTAAGGAATAACTTGCACCAAAAATTTAAAATGTTATCTGCATCAAAATCTACAATATTAACATTATTTCTAATGTAGATCTCTGCTTACTTACTAGTCCCCATTTTCTCAACAGAAACTTCCTGTTATAAGAAAAAAATGGGGAGTTTTTTGTCACTGGGGAGGTCTGAGCTATTAAAAGCTCAAGTGAAGTCAGTCTGTATCTGAGAGCTTTTAAGACTGAAGAATTTGCCTAACATTACACAATTGATTTACAAGCCAGTTTCAACAAGATTAAACTACATTAAGTTCACAAACAAGACTTCGCTCAAATATCTTATTAAGAATTTCAAAATTTCCATTTGCTTCCAAATCTCGAAATTGAAAGCAATGGCCTTCCCAAATGTCATTGATTCACTCCACATTTCCCTGCGAAGAAACTGCTCAATAACTCAGCAAATCAGTTGTCTTATATACATATATACACACACACACAAACACCTCAAACATACTAAGGAAGGTGATTCTTCTAATATTGTGTGATAAACTACTGCTATTGGAAGTTTTGCTGTAAATACTCACTGCCTCCAATATACTGAAACACAGAGATATAGATGAATATCGTACCTCCTGGAAAGCTGCCGGTTAAAAACACCCACACACATATATATGGTTTTTAAAAAATTGAATACACTAGAACAGTAAATAAAAAATAAATCATAAGAGCAGTATAAGACAGCATTCAACTCTTTGCCTCTTGAAAATTTAAATGAATACTCCTTGAGAGCAAACTACAAAATGCTAACCTTGAAGTGTTGAGTGGCAGAAAGAATTATGGGTTATTGTACTGTCAAAATGCCAGACAGCTGTATGTTGAGTTACTGTGTTATTTAGACAATCAGAAACTTGGAAGCTAATGTGACATATTTTTTTCAATGTGAAAGCTCCTGACATGCGTCATGATAATTTCTAAAGGGACAAAATGTTATATAAAAAACATAATGCCTTTATGAAACTGCCTAACAGGTACAACATCTTTGCAAGTAGAATTCATGTTAAATACTATAGGTAAGGAGAATTGATTCAGAATATGACTAAAATTGCTATTATATCACCTGGTAGTTCATTTGTTCTATACATTTTGTTGTTCTATTTGGAGGTACTCTCATGTGTAGCACTAACAATTACCTAGCCATTTACTCTATGTCTTGCTACTTAAATATGTTTCTAATTTTACCCCTGAAAGAGTCCCTATAAATCCTCCTTTAACTATTTCCCAAAGAGAAAATGGACTGTTATCTACTTTGAGACTGGCAAAACCCACTGCATTTATGAACGGACATGGCTCCAAAAGCTTTCATGATTCATGTCTCTTTTTCCATAAGACCCAGTATTTTCTGTACCTAAAATTAACTTGGTCTTAAAGACAGCAATATTAAATGCTGATGCTCTATTACACGGTTGGATTGGCCTAATATAAATGGGTTAAAACTGCACTATTTTCATCAATAATGAATTTCATGTGCTGTCATACTGCTCACACACCTATCCTAATTTTATCTGGAAGAGGGTCATAACTAACCTAAAAATAACATCAGCAACAAAATGGCATTATTTTGTCACTTACCCTCACTGGGTATAGAGCCACACAGCAGTGAGTTATCCTATCTCCAGTCTTTCAGAACAGTGACAATTAGCCATTTATTTCAACTTATTGTTTTACAGAATTTTGTCAATTTTTGATCATGTCAAATTATTCCTATTACACAATTCATACTTGGGAGAAGGGAGTTAACAACCTCTTATTAAAGACATCTGCCAATATAAAATATTCACATAGGAGATATGAACAACAAGATAACAGTCAAGTTTGAGAGAAGTCAAAAAAAGTGAATGAAATAGTTATATAAAGTAGAGGCCCGAAACAGGTGCTTTTAAGATCGCTTATTCAGCTGTTAAGTGAATTATATCAGAATACGCAGTACATTGCAGCCCATTGTTCTCTTTCTATACACACACACATTGAGAGAACATTTATGACAGTAATGCATTAGACATTTGTATTAGAAATGGTTTTGGTCTTTTGTCGCCACACTTGAAAAGAACAACATCTTAAGCATTTATACTGCAAGGTTAAATAACTTATTTAGCAGTGATATTCATATTTACAGGTCTTTCTGAACTACCAGCGGACTGTTTCACCTGATTGTTTCTCAATGCAGTATGATATAATATCATTTCTATCACCTCCACCCTACAATCATCAGGCAAAATATTTTTGGGGCTCATTCTTTGCTTCACCAGAAGAGAAAATATTTGCTTAGTGTTCAAGCTTACAGTACATTAAGAAAAATGCTTTTGCTTATTTTCTAAAAAAATTTAAATTATAGCTAGGAAAAGACAATTTTAATTTCTGTAGATGAAGTCCGTGAAGACTACAATAATATCACTCAATCTCATTACAAGCAAGATATACTCCACAAATTTAAAATAAATAAATACAAATCGTAGCATAAAAATTGCTACATATTGACTTAACTGCCACACAAACACCTTGACATTATATACAAAATAACTGCGATGACAAAACCAAGCAACTTAGAAAAATGCAGAGTCAACACACTGATGAATAGGCTGCCTCACTACAAGACTTGAAAAATTAAAGGCTTGACTGATTAAAAATATTTCATTGCATTGGATTCTTGTTAAGACGAGTCAGATGAAAGAAATACACATGGTTTTAGTATTCCAAATAGAACATAAGAGATGGAATTTGCACAATTTCTTTCCTTATATGTGCTTAATTTTAGAAAAAAAACATTAAAGATGTGCTTAATTTTAGAAAAAGACATCATGTTCAACTAAAGCCAAGTAAACGACAGCATAACAACAATATTCTATTGCTCTGATACGTTCAGAGAGCAAATAACTTATCTGAGGTAGAGAACAGAAAAGTAGGAACGAAAAAAAAAAGCAGCTATACTCCATCTAGCCCTAGACATACATTCAACCAGACAAAAATCTATCAAAGTTACTTTAATGGCTGTTAAACTGTAAACCAAAACCAGCGTTCAGCTCTTCTGCACAATCTTTAAAATGTTGCAGCCAGATACCCCACCTCCATACTGTCTCTGAGGGACTGCAACAGAAATGGCAGCAGAAGTCTGAAAACCAATGACTGTGTGGAATTTTAAACCTCACTAACCTCTATGAGCAAAGAGGCAAAGAACTCAAGGTTGAAAGTATGCCTGGATCTTCTTGAATTTCAAACATATGCTTCCTGTCAATGAGATACAGGGAAGAAGGCTAGATTTTAATCAGCATTTATACCTGGTAGATTTGTACTCTAGGAATTATTGGACTACCATAAAAATAGTATTGAGAGCTGAGTCTTATCTGAATTAAAGCTAACATTTCTTCTAAAAGACATTTCAATTATGCCAGATCAGTTAAGGATTTTAAATGAAGAATGTCTCCTCTTCTTTCTTTTTTTCCAGCTTATTAATTTTTATTTTTATTTGACAGTTAACCTAATGCTAAGATAATACTGTGTAACTTTAATGCTTAAAATTGATATATAGCCATAGGGCATGCTTTGTGATGGATAGGCTCAGCTTTTATACGAAGAGCCATGGAATTTGATTACTACTGTTCATACTTAGCATTGATGATGAACATTTTCCAAGATTAGCATTTCATTGAATAAAATACTAATAAAAAGAAAGTTATAAAAATACAGAAATGCCATTACTTTTAAAGCACTTCTTTTGCTTGTTCCACATAGAGTGAAAAGTTCAGCCAAATGAACAAAAGCTGTAGTGCTATTTACATTACACAGAATTGCTCCCCTTTTTGGCATCAGCTCTGGATTTAGAAATTCTGCAACATTCATCCACTCTACTTCACACAGCTATCTCTGTCCTTTCCCAGTTTAACATCTATTATATACACCACAATGGCTCGCTTCTTGATTTTTTTGTACAGTCCTCATATACATAGGATGCCTTTTAAATGCACCGATGCCTCTCTCACCCAGTCTGCACAAATCACTGGAAACATATAGTAAGTATCATTATAGGTTGTTTGTACTCAGCCACTGCTAACCACTGTCAGAGGCAGAATATTGGGCTGTATGGACCTTCATGGCCAGCAGGTCGAGGGAGGTTCTCTTCCCCCTCTACTCTCTGCTGGTGAGGCCCCACGTGGAGTACTGGATCCAATTCTGGGCACCCCAGTTCAAGAAGGACAGGGAACTACTGGAGAGTGTCCAGCGCAGAGCCACTAAGTTTATTAAGGGAGTGGAACATCTCCCTTATGAGAAGAGGCTGAGGGAGCTGGGTCTCTTTAGCTTGGAGAAGAGGAGACTGAGGGGTGACCTCATTAATATTTATAAATAAGTAAAAGGCAAGTGTCAGGAGGATGGAGCCAGGCTCTTCTCAGCGGCACCCAATGACAGGACAAGGGGCAATGGGTGCAAACTGGAGCACAGGAGGCTCTGTTTAAACACAAGGAAACACTTTTACACAGTGAGGGTGACAGAGCACTGGAACAGGCTGCCCAGGGAGGTTGTGGAGTCTCCTTCTCTGGAGACATTCAAAACTCGCCTGGACACGTTCCTGCGTGATCTACTCTAGGTTCCTGCTCTGGCAGGGGTGTTGGACTCGATGATCTTTTGAGGTCCCTTCCAGCCCCTAATATTCTGTGATTCTGTGATTCGGTTTGAACCCATTATTGTCATTATGTTCTATACTATAATTTAAAATGAAAAAGATGCTATTAATGAAAATCAAAGTCCAAGGCTTCATGTGCTTTCCTTAAGAGAAGGCAAAAAGCTGTGTTTTTACATAGTGCAAGAGAGTATAAATTCCTACTGCACTACACCGGGGTAAGCAAGAACAAAATCAAGCCCTTAAGATTACGCAAGAGTTGCATTTCCCTGAGTTAGTTTCAGCTTTTGGACATTCAGATCTGACACAGAAGGTATAATTACTACCTGCTTTGGCACACCACAAGTCCAATCCCACGAAAGGAACTCACTCCTGGATGGAGAGCAGTTATCAACATTCTACAGAAAACCGGAGTCCATGACAACGTACCCAACATACAGTTCATTAAATCAGGTTATTTTTTCTTTTTCATCTACACAAATACTCTTAATCATTTCTATTCATACATAAAGTGTTTAGTTCTTATTTATGGTTATAAATAAAAAGCTGATAAGACCATATTTTACAGACAATTGTTCTTATAGGAAAAGATACTTAACATTAAGCCTTCCTGTTTCTATGCTCATTTCATTACAAAGGGGTTTACCATAAATACTGGAATTTGAATTCCACCCAAGTAATGCATTAATAGATACTAAACCATTAATAATTCCTGTACTTTTTCATAAATGGGCAAAGTCCAATAAATGAACAGGAGCTCTTATATGTCAGAGCAGGGTTAACAAGCACCAAGGAGATTTCAAAGACGAACTGCAGGCGGGGGCTGCCAGTAGGTAAGATTCATAATGATGCCACGAATTCTGGGGACCCATTTTTTACTGTCCACTATGGCAAGTATCTAAAATTAAATGCTAAGCAGAAATTTGTCCTGAGCTCTGACATACAGTAGTTTAGGTAAACAATCTCTAAAATTAAAAGCAGATTCTGATAATAAATTCCAACATGTATATCTTGATAACAGACAACCTTCCCTTATAAATCAAAAGCTGTTCTTTCCTCACAGGAACCTTTCCAAATTAAACCAGATGACTCACCCGAAATATTATCCATCTCCTCTCTTCTGTGAATACCAGCAATTAATGCCCAGTTGGTAGAGTGACAAAGGGGAAATTAAAATATTAAATGGGAACTGAAAACAAGTATGGTAGTAGGAAAAGGAAGGCTCACCCATGGGAGCCTGTCTTGGATTTTCTACACGTATAATAAAAACCTACCAGAACAATTAATGTTTGTGTTTTTAATGAATCAGGTTCAGGGCTACCATTCAATATGAAAATGTGTCCAGAAAGCAATTCCTCATCAGTCACCTAATTTCTCTTCATTCTGAAAAGAGCATTTTGCTTTCTTCCCTTTCAAAATAGTTACCAGCTGACTGCATTTATTGCCTATTTTCTTTGGTCAATTGATACAATGCACCTGCAGTCTTCCAAATAAGCTACACTCACCACTAAGCTGAAGCAGATATATAGAACTCTTTTAAAAAAAAACAAAACAAAACAAACCTCCTGTATTTGTTACTAATACCAAATACTTTATATGAGACAGTTACAAGCTCTGACCTAAAGAGATAGAGTATATCCAAAAGCACTACTATATTTCAGTCCCCAGCTTTTAGAAACACCCACTACTCTCCTGAAGAATCAGAGGGAGTTTTACTAAAGGAAAGATGTGGTCTTTTCACTATTAACACAACATGCTCGCTCTCTGTGTCCTGTAGCAACAGTGCAGTCCCTTCATTGTGCTGTCTGCTTCTTCCTGACTCAATAGGGTTGACTCTGTCATGGTGCTGAGTTATAAAATTAAAGTCATTCCAAAGATGCTCTTAACATCATTCAATCAGAACAAAAGAAAAAAAAATTGTCAGCATTAAACTTTTCTAGGCCTAAGGATTTATACAGATACTAGGTAATGCAACTGCTGTTTAGGAATTCTTTACCCTGAAATCTATGGATATACTACTTCTCTCTTTTTAATCAGAAGTTAAGATCGTACAATGTTACTCATTGAAGGAAACTTTGAGAGAAGAAATAACTTCTATTATTAAGTCTGTACATTATTTATTTTTTTTATTTCCTTCTGTGTATACGTCTTTCTGCAAATGCTGAGAGGAAATCTCAACAGTGGAAGACAAATAAAATGATGATGAGAATCACAGCAACTAGTCTGCTCTCTCAGTAGCAAAAAGCTCTGTGTGTCAGGAGGTACAAGGGGGTAACAACAATCTTAGTGATCTAGTGACTATATTCATTTGCTACATTTGTTTAGATAAAGCACAAACCCCAGTGGAATGGTGCTCTGAACCACCTGGTAGGTATAGCATAGCATATTTTTGTAATAGCAGCTGCTGGATCTCTGAGTAACACTATAGAATCTGAAATATATGCAGCCTTCCTGGCTACCTTGTCTTTGGAAAAGCTAAGATGTGAAATTTTAAAAGAGGGTTCAAAAGAAAAAAAAAAGAAATAATGAACAGTTTTCAGTGTTCTTGGTTTAAAAGTCACCGCTTCTGAATAAAGCTGGCCAAAAAAATGCACCAGAGTCAGTCTGACAAAACAAAACAGTAGCTGAAACAAGTTAGACTACACAAGTCAAGCTTTAAAAAAAAAAAAAAAGTAGAGAGCTGAACCTATATTTTATCTGAAAATTATATTCACAAGTAATGACAAATAAAACTGAACATGAAGAACAATCTCTTCTCCTACTTCTTAACAGATAATGACTTCAAGGTCATTCCATTAGTGATCACTACAGCTTTTAAATGAAACACATATAACCCTACTCCAATTAATGAAAGTATCCTACATTTCTTACACATGCTAATATTGAACAAATGTTTAAACCTTGGTCATTCCCCAGTGCATGCCCTGTAAGTCAAAATCAGAGAAGCACAACAATATTACTGACAAGGCATGGGGTCAGTGAGAAGCAGGGGAAGAAGTAAGGTATCCTAGCTTCTTCAACTTCATTTGTATTTAATTGTGTTTATATTTATAATACACAATTACGCATACAGTCAGAGGGATGTTCTTAGGGACTTTTCCCCCTTGTTTAGTTACCTGACCTATATTCGCTTCAGAGAAATCAGTGGCTTAATCTCACATTTCTAGTTGCCTCACTCTTTCTTTTCTCCATTTTCTTGGTATTTTATACATTCTTCATTTCTGTCTTTCATTATTTTTTTTTTTCTGTTCTCAGCCTATTCCAGTCTATCAGTACCCCTTCTATATAAATTGAGAAAGTGTCAAACCAAATTTTTTTTCCAAATACCTCTATGTGAGGAGCCTTAAAAAAAAAATCACAGGTTCATGACAAAAGGCATGGAATGACACAACCTCAGCAGGACTGGACAAATTTATGGCAACTTAAAAAGTTACCTCTCACTAGCTGAACCATAATAATTGAACGCATGCCTTCTCTTTGCAGTTGCAATGGGCTAAGATATGTAACTTACCTTAAAGCTCAGTTAAAAAAAAAAAAAAAAAAGCATCACAATCCGGAGGAATCTAATATAACATACTGTTAACTGGTTATGCTTTACATACCTATCTAAATTTCTTTTGAAATATTTTAAGGAACTCAAAATGTTTGTGAAGACTGCATCTATAACCTTAGCAAACACATTTTGCTGTCCTACTGACAGAGGGTGTCAAAGAAGGTTTTAGTGTCCCTTTCTCCTCACTTCATTTTATTTATAAACCTAACTTGAAATTCAGTATCTCTCATGAAGCTCTACCAGTGGACAGAATCAAACCCAGTCCAGGCATCTTGATCACATTTAAGCTATTTTAATTCAGCTCTCCTCACTACTGTCAGCATCCCTGAAGCCTAACTCCTTGGGTCACAGAATGCACTTAATTCCCCTAAACACTTAAAGTTACATTTAGTTTACTCAAAGTATTTTTTCCCCATTGTTTTTGAAATGAAAATGCACAAAGACACACCATTACAGTAGTGAAAATCGTGAAACAATAACCACTCTAAGTAACCACACACGGGAGAGAAAAGAACCTACCCAGTACAGCAAATTCCAGTTGGTTCTGTTCTACATTCACAGCATCTGCCTTTCACACAGGTGGTAACTGAGTATTAAGTCCAAAGAATATTCCCTGAAGCTTTAGCAATGTTACTGTTTTGCACTATAAACACATATTACAGAAGTTAATACAAGATGCTTCATAAAAAGCACCCAAAGTTCATTTCTCAGATCTCTCATTTAAATGATATCTGCTGAATTAACAGGAATAGTTCTGTTCAGGGGCAAAAATCAAGATTTCTGCTTCCCAATGTGTGAAACTCAACAATGCTCTTCCTGCACGAAAGATGCTAATGCCTTCTTTGTGTCCCTCATGCAGAAATGTGTATGTCAAGACAGTGACAAATGGTAGTACGTGTTAAAGCAGCAGGACCATCAGGTTCTCACCACCTCACTGCAAGTGGGATAGGCCTTGTGAAGTACATACTGACAGGATGTACATCTCTCTTTTTTCTTCACTTCATGAGTGAAGCCTCCAATGCCCAAGGCAGTTCAGCGTAGTATGGCGCTCTTGCTCTTCTACTTGTTTCACAACTGGTTGGTTTGGATCCAGAATTTATCGAAATATTTAAATGTTTGCCTACACGGTCGGATACAATGGTTTCAGAATAATATACGTGATGTGTGTAGTTTTACATCAAGAATGGAATCAACCATCAAGAGACTTAAAAAAAAAATAGTAGTAATACAGGAGTTGTACACATGCACGCACTCATCACCTGACACAGCATGTGCTTGCAGAAAATTGAGCTCTTGACAGCAGTTCACCACTGATCAGTGCAGGAAATCCATTAAATCAAGCCAAAACCATTCTCTCCCATATTTAGGCATTTTTCTATCACTATTGACCCTTTAATACTTTACATGGAATCACAAACCTATCACTTCTAACTCAAGGCACTAAAGAGATCATATTATACAAGTGAGAGCAAAGATCTTAAGTTTTAAAATTGAAACAGAAGACACATCATAAACCAAAATAAAACAAGGTATTAATAAAGTTGGCACATTTCTCAATAGCATTGTTGGTTAACATGAGCATGTAAGCAAACTAGTTAAGTTCTAAAATAGTTAAAAATTGAGAATTTGCAGTTACAAAGAAACTTATATATCTAATTTTTTTCCTAGAAACAATGCTTTGAGCTGCAGGAGAACTTTAAAGGTTATCTAGTCCAACCTCCCTACAGTGAGCAGAGACATCTTCAACTAGATCAGGTTTCTCAGAGCTCCATCCCACTTAACCTCAAATGTTTCCAGGGATGGGGAATCCACCACCTCTCTGGGCAATCTGTTTTTTAGTGTTTCACCATCTTTATTGTAAAAAATTTCTTCCTTATAGCTAGTCTATATCTAAACGCTTTTATTTTAAAGCCATTACTCCTTGTCCTGATGCAACAGATCCTACTAAAAAGTTTGCTCTCACCTTTCTTACAGGTGCCCTTTAAGTACTGAAAGGCTACAATAAGGTCTCCCCAAAGCTGCCTCTTCTCCAGACAGAACAACTCCAACTCTCTCAGCCTGTCCTCACATGAGAGGTGCGGCAGCCCTCCAGTCACTTTTGTAGCCCTCCTCTGGCTCTGGATCCACTTTAACAGGTCCACATCCTTCTTGTGCTGAAGGCTCCAGAGCTGGACAAAATACTCCAGATGGGGAGTAGAGTAGAGCAGCAGAGCAAAGTAGAGCAGCAGAATCACCTCCCTCAATCTGCTGGCCACACTTCTTCACATGCAGTGCAGGATACAGCTGGCCTGTGAGTGGACATTGCCAGCTCGTGTCCAGTATTTCATCCACCAGTACCCTTAAGTCTCCACAAGGCTGCTCTCAATCCCTGCATCCCCCAGACTGTATTGATAATGAAGATTGCCCCAACCTAGGCACAGGACCTTGCGCTTGGCCTTGTTGAATCTCATAAGCTTCACACGCGCCCACCTCTCAACTTTGTCCAGGTCCCTCTGGATGGCATCCTGTCCCTCAGCCATGTCAACAGCACCGCTCAGCTTAGTGTAATCTGCAGACTTGCTCAGGGCACACGCTATCCCACTATGTCAATGCTGAAGGTATTAAATAAACAGCATAGGTCGCAGTACAGATCCTGGAGGGACACCACGTGTCACTGATCTCCATCTAGACATGGAGTCATTGACCACTATCCCCCCAGATGCAACCATCCATCCAGTTCCTTACCCATCAAACAGTACACCCATCAAATCCATAGCTCTCCAATCTGGAAAGAAAAATATCGTGGGGGATCCAAATCAAAGACTTTACAGAAGTCAAGAGATGACATCCATCATTTGTATAGCCACGTGAATAATACTGCCTTGGTATTGAATTCAAGAATTTGCTGAAGATAACTATGAGAAAGATATAAACGTAAGCTCTCCCCGACCAGACCTAAGAACATAAAACATCGGCCACCTCTGTAATGATACACTTGAAAAATAGCATTTTCTGAAAATTCTGTTTGCCAAAAATTCTCACTTAAAATATTGGTCAGGCTAACTCTTCCCATCTATTTTATTTTCCCCTAATTTTAAAAGTAATAATTGAAGGTTTTATTTTGGTGACAATGAGATTTTTTTCCACTTTTTAAGAATCACAGATATTTTGCAAATGACACCAAAGGGAAAAGTGTTACAGTACAGCTCACAAGTTTATTTGGGAGGATAGAAGGAAAACTTTTTATTTTTCAACGAAACTATGGTTTAGGTACAGACACCTCACACATATCCATAAAGCATTTTCAAATTTAAAGTGTATAGGGAGATATTAATCTTACTTCCATTAAAATCGGAAGGAAAATATGAACTTTTCAACTCGAAAGCAAGACTCTTACAGTTTTCTAAGGAGGCAGCATCCATGTTCAGAGAGCTTAAGCCCTTGAGGGTTGCATTTCCTTTTGGCAAGTTTCCTATGAACAAACAGAGACAGCCAAATAGAAGCTCAGTAAATGGGCTTCTAGGTAGAATTCAGGCTGCCCATGAATCTTTCCTAAGTGAAATCATTAAAGAATTTCAGTCAACAAAGCCATTATAAAGCCATGTGTGTTCTAAACCTTTACTTATTAGAGTAATTCTCAATTGCTTCAAAAAGATTAGTCACATATAACCAGTTAAACGTGCAAGAATACAGGATAGAAACAGAAAAGAATTCTAAACTGCACCTAATTGTTATTTCAGAATTGTTGATGGTTGTAAATAGACTTCCAGTGAAACACACCATCTGAGCCAGACACCTGAAGTGTTATGTACAGAAAATACTTTTGGAAGTATGTGTTTTATGAATAAGATTCAATTTACTTCTAAAACATAGATGTTATATTAATTTTGATTTAAGAAGCATTTTTGCACCTTCTGACCATCTTAGAAATAATAGAGAATGCACTGGTTGTGCATTAAACAGCTGGCAAATATAAGCGTATTTTTATCTCTCTATTAGATTTCTGTTATAACAACAGCATGCTGTGTCTGTTGAAATCAAAGGGAAATCCTGCCTCCTATTTTTGATTTTTTATTCATGTGTTTATAGCTTAGAAATGCAGTAGATACCAAACTGAACATTGCTACAGTTCTATGCAGCAGATGAACAATGCTGCTTCATTTTATCTTTCCAATAGAAAAAAAAAAAAAAAAAAGGGATTTAATAACATGAAAGCAAATGAACCCACATTACTATAAACTGCAGCACAATGTAAAAGACATTCCCCTTTGAATATTAATGATGCAAGTCTAAAGAAATATATACTAAAGAAATTGATTCAGTGGTCATTCCTTTGTAACAAATATAGTTTCAGTTATAGTTCTAAAGTGTCATATCAATCAGAATTCACAGTCTGCTTTTCAAGAAAATACTCATTTCCTAGTTATGACATGATTGGAATATGATTGCACATATCATTTCAATAAACACTGTATTTCAGGAACAACTTCCAGTTAGATTTGAAGCTAGCAGACCAACATGTTTTTTTCCTATTATTTTCCAGCTTACACTTTGGGCAATCGGATCAAGAATCCATGTACCTCCACGGAGAAGACAGCCCCAAATGGTATGATGCTGCCTGAACAGACAATCATGGGCTAAGCAACTGCAACACTGCAAGCCAGAGGCCAGAACTCTATTGCTGTAGTTAATGATTAATAAATGATCTTTGGCCAGGTATTTTACTGCTCATTCACTCTCCTCAACTTAGGGAGCTCGAAATGTTCAGTGTCCAAGTCCTGACTGAGGCTTCTAGCCACTAACATAATCTTACTAAATAAATTAATATTGTGGGACACAGGATTTCAGTTGTTTACTTTTTGCAGATCACAGCAGTTACCTATGGTTTCAATTCCCTTTACTTCTCTTAAGATTGGATTTCATGAGTATTAAAAAGGAAATGCCTTACTTAAATCCGGCATACACTTGAAGTACTATATACATACATTTCACAGATCATGTGTGATGGCACATATCTTCTCCTTCTTCAGCAGAAGCATTAAACCACAACAGTGGAGTTGATTGTTCTGACGTAATTTCTGTAGTAGGGTAACAAGCAGCGTTGCATTGTACTTTCTACTGTCTTCCATCTAAAAATTATAAAGTACTCTAAACATATAGAAGTGTTAGGGTATTTTTTTTCTATTTCTGTAGTAAGTAGTCATGGAACATGACCGAGTTAGCACCAATCTCTAAACTTACAGTCTTGGGCCATAAGATATTTAAAAAACAAACAAACAAAAACGTCACAAACCAACAAACCTACCAAAACCAACACAAATTACCATGGGGCTCTGCGTGGGCACCTTCCTAGTTAACAGAGAAGAAAAAGTTTCCTTCTCCATGTACAGGAGTAAAACTCAGAGAAACCAAGGTACCAATTTTGTCCTGATTATCAACAATTATTTACAACACCACCAGGTCTCAATATTTGTGAGGAAAAACTGGAATACTTTTCCATTTTCTACCATAAACTCCACATGGTCGAAAAGGTTTAATATTTATATCTGTATTGACCGGTTCTAGATGGTTGCTAAGCAACACTCCTCCCTCCCCAGTATCACGTAAAAGAAAAGACAGAGGGAAGCAGAAAATGAGAAATGTTGGGGAAAACAAATTCATCCAGTCTAAGTGAAATTCAATGGGTCATAGATGCTATTTGTTAGAAAAGTAAAAGGGCACATAATTCCTGCAGGACACACCAAGACATCAGTTCATGACATCACACAAACCATGTGCCATGTTTCTAGTACGAAAGACAGAACAAATCATCTGATATTCATCTTCTCTGAATCCTAACAGTGGCACCACTAGAGTCGTACTTTAAATTTGCTTGAGGAACTACAAGGTAACCTTTCTAATACTAAACTTGCAAAGCCACGGCTTTTTTTTCTGTATTTACTTTTAAATAGACACTGCTTTGCCTTAAGAGCTTGAAAAGAAGTTTAGAAGGGTGTGTACAAGCAATCATCTCCTGTCAGAATACTTTGTTTCTTCTAGTCCATTACAGTCTTAAGGTATTGAGAGTAATGTACTTCTGCACAAACAAGGAACTCTGTGGGAAGGGTAATAGGATTAAATGAATCTGAGGAATACTGCAGTGCATCAGGCACAAAGACTTGCTGGTGGATTGGTTATTCCATTTCAGCCCAAAGCTAGCCACACATAATCCAAGCACTTGTGAAGTGAAAAGTAACACCAACAGAAATGCAAACATTCTCAGATACCAAAAGAAAGAGCCTTGGGTAACCTGAATAAATACCAAAAGGATTCAGAATTTTCCACCTCTCAAGTCTCTCCCCCTTTCAAAGAATGTTGCACCATGCTTCATGTATGATCATCTGTTCAAAACAGTTAACCAAAATGTGTTCAGAGACCCACAAATACAAGTTTTTCAAGAGCAGTAAATGTCAAGTCGGGTAATTCAAACTGAACTCATTCCTTCAGCCTTGTCCTTTTGTCCGACTTACACTGACAGCATTTAATCATGGGACCGCCTGTGATAATTTCCAAGTGCACATCATGAAAGACGCTGAAGATGTTCAACATTTCTTTTTTATTTATGATTGGCCTCATTTCTTTCTGCCCTTATACAAGCATACTGACAAACTGTCCTTGCCTACATCCTTTGAACCATAGCTTTGGCACAAACTCACCAACTTCAAACAAGTTTGAAATCACATTACATTCCTAGAAACACCACAATGATGAGAGGCTGCATGAGAGAGACCGAAACACTAAGGAATCTCTCACTAACAAGAAGATAGATAAATTTGGTTACCACATATCAGGATGGCAGGTAGCTCCAGACTGGAAGAGAACATGACAGAGCTTGGCCAAGAGACAGCCCTCCAAATTATGTCAGAATCCTGGAAGAAAGCCAAAAGCACCACAGGGACACAAGGTTGGGAGCTGAGCTCTACTGTATCATCAACTCTAGGGCATAAATCCTCAGGAAACCAGACTTTGTTACCTTCATTGCTCATGAAACAAACTGCCATTCCACCTGAAAAATATTCCTGCTATGAACTGCATTATCACATTGAAGAAAAAACTCTCCTTGAGTGCATTTCAAAATTAAAGCAGAACACTAGGGGTAAACCTCATTGCACTCAAGTGTCTCCAAGGCAAAAGAATCTTCACTAATCTGAAGGAAGAAATGCTTATTACTATTATCATCATCACCACCACCAATTTTAAAATAAATTTCTGGAAAAAACTCATTTTGGAAATAAATGTTTTAAAAAAAAGAAATTCTGAAATCATTAGATTGCAGAAAGAATCTTCTTTTCCTGGGTTTAGTCCAGCACGTTACACATATCTGTTTTTTTTGTCTTATTTTTCACTTCATACTATTTTTAATCTTCACAGATTCTTTTGGATAAAGTCGGCTAAAAATCACTCAATGGCCACTAGAGAGTTAACTAATATTTCCCAGAGTTGGCAAACGTTCAGTCAAAAACCTGGCCAACTGCCTGTTGTTTACTGAAGCTAGGGAAGAAGCATCTGCAACATTACGAAAAGCATATTGTAAAAGGCAACACATGCAAATTAAACCTCTTGAGCTATGAGCAAATTGCTAGGAAAATTTATAACTCATTTAATAAAACTTGAAATAAATACATCGCCTTGGCTCTCAGGGAAAACAAAATATTTCCCATGATTCCATGTTCAAAAAATGATCAAACCAGACTTCTACAGTTTGAATATAAAATCAAATAGCAATATAAAACAAATCTCCTTTCCCCCCCAACCCTTCTGTTCATGTCTTTAAACAACTTTGTTGAGAATTCTTTGTGCCAAAGAACTTTCAGTGATTCATGTGTCCTTGATTCACTTTTTGTATTCACTTGGTATTGTTTTTTCCAACTGTATATGTGTCATTAGTAACGTTAGCATTTCTTGAATTTAACTGCCTTATTATGAAGTAAAATGCCACCTTGCAGTTTCCCAAGAAACAGGGGAGTTGTTTAAAAAAATGACAAGGCCCTTTGAAGAGGGCAATATTTTTTTCCATTTCTGCAAGCAAACCAAGCTAAGAAACTTAAAATAGTAAGATTTTCCTAGAGCCATACATATTTTAGCCTGAAATACACACAATTCAGTTTCCAATATTGCAGCTCAGCCCAACCCAGATGGGATGCACATGTCCTCTTAAAAGCAGAATATAGTTTTATATTGTTTTGCAGATAAACTTATTACCTAACCTCAAAATATGAGTTTCATGAACTCCTCAATTTTCAGCCGGAACACAGACTGAAACTAGAGAAAGCCCAAGAAGGTTTATGTCATGAAGAGACAACTTCACTGATACAACTCACTCCGTAAGTCCAGAGGCAGAGAATCTACGCCCCATCTTGAGGCTGCGCACAGTGTCCACTTCAAACAACTGGCAATGACAAGTTTTTCACGTTACTTCTGGATAACACTAGAGAATGTTTTAAACCTGTGGCCAGAGGCACTTTTAAGACCCACTCCAAAACAGAAAAGATGAATCTCTACTCCTTCGCTTAGCAGCATTGTTCAAAAAGTGTAGTCGAATTGTCTGGCTTCTCCCCGGTATCTTCACTTTCATCCCTAAGGGAGTAGGTAAGTATCTCTGAGCCCTCTGAAAATCCTAGACTGTAACTGTTGCTAGCTATAATCTAGAAGGTCCCTCCCTTCACAGCATCAGTCTCCACAGGACCTACATTTAATAATTACTGCACACTGGTGGGTAACATGACAGCTTTCCTGATACATGATCCAGATATAAAAGGGTTTGCCAGTGTAGCTGCCAGAATATCACCCCTAGAATCAACTTCCTTCTGGACACGCAGCTTGTATCAGTAAGAGATCTTTTGTGGGTACAGCTTTTATCAGTTCCCTGCTCTGAATAAGTTATACGCTAAGATTTCTTTTTTTATTTTATGACTGTATTCAAGTTGAACAATTTGCCTGCGTAGTTATGCTGCTTGCAAGCATTTAAAAATAAGAACTGAACTCTCACACAACTAACCATCTTGCACAGCAAAAATAGCCCTTTTGTCTCATATCTGTCAAAAAAAGTAGAAGACAGACATTGAATATATAGACGCCTGTAAACAAACTATAGTTATCAGCATAGGCCATGTAGTATTAATGGAGTGCAAGTGATGCTTATCCAGCCTCAGAGTCTGCTCTTTAACAGGCATGAACATGAACTCACAGAATATGTCGATTTTCGAAGTTCAATACATAAATGGAAAAACTCAATGGCCACTGTACAGCACTCACAGAGCTTGGTTTCTCTTTTCCTAAAAATATTTTGTCATAAATTTCACGCATGGGACAAACTGGGAAAAAAAATGCTTTCAGTGGCATTTTCTATCCCATTCGGGATAGAAATTTTGCTGACATGAAAGTCCAATAGCCATTTCTCCTTCCTCAAATATCTGTTTTATTTACTTACAACGTAATCAGTGTGTTTTACTGTCCAAGAACACACAAAGCTCTTTCAAGGAAAATATGACTCATTCTTTTTGCAATTGCTCTCAGCTCCTTGCTTCTCATTTAAGCTCTGAAGTCTGATATAAAATTAGTAATTTAAAAGGAAATTCGAAAAACTAAAACACTGGCAAAATATCATAAACACCTAAGTGAGATTAAACATGCAAACAACTTTCTGTACTTACGATTGCCGTTGAAAAAATATTTATATATATATTTATAGCTATATCTATACCATTCTACATAATACAAAAAAATAAATGTAAGACCTACAGTTAAACAGGTGCTTTTCTAACTACTTATTGTACTTTAAAAAATAAAAGCATAAAATGATTGTTTTAGACGTAATGTTCAATGCCTTTTTACAATTCTCATATATTTTGCCATCAATCACAATTATCAAGATACTGTGACTGTTGTCTGCTGACTGACAACAGAAAGAGAAATTTAGAGGTGTGAGTGAAATGACAGAGCTGTCATGGCTGCCTCAAAAATTACTTTTCTGAAAGGAGGAGAGATAAAACTTCTGAAGAAAGAAATGCAGGCAGCACTGATGTCCCTGTCAGTATGAGAGGTAGGGGTTACTAAAAGCTTAAGGAGAAAGAAAAAGTTGTCCAAAACTTTGCCTCCTACTCTTAACAAAATCTCCTAATACTTTTTTAAAGTGCTTTTTTTCTTTCCTCTTGAAAGTACTATAATAACTGAGGCTGCACTGTGTGCAGGTCAATCTGTGACCTGATCCTGAAAAAAAATGACAACTCACATTGGCATTATGAACGCTGACCACCTTGCTAATTTAGAAATTATTAACTACATATAGTAATTAGTAGATCAAGTCTTCTGGTCAGCATCAGAACTGAAATACAGAAAGCAAAAACTTAGTTCAATGCCACATTCCACATTCAAAACGTTAAGGTATTAAAAAAGCCCTCATAATTCCCCATTTCTTTTGGGGAAAAAAAAAACAACAAAACAAAACAACATAACAAAACCTAACACAAAAATAAAAACAAAACAACCAATCACAAACAAAACAAAACACTCCTCCCCCTAAAAAAAACAAAATAAATAAATGAACAGAAACCAGTTAAGTTTTAACTGACACATGCTCTTGTCCTACAATATCAAAGTCATGATTAAATCCTGAATAAAACTTCTACATATGACTATTTTCCCTACAGAAATACTAGTTAACAGTCATTATCTTCCAAAATTTGCCTTTATACAGGATCATAATTTCTGAAAATATCAAACCAAACTAACAGCAAGGATCTTTACATCAAAAAACAGTGCAATATGTCATAAATGATATGACTGCTTTTTCACAGAATTGGCATCAGAATTGAAACTTCTATTTCTTTTTCCACAAAGTACAACAGGGGCCATATCTAGTCAGAACTTCGGTATAATATAGAATCAACACAATGGCAATGCTCTCTATCCACATGCTAGGGTGCAGTCTCAATACCAAACAGAAGATCACCATGTACTATATGTCAGTACCACTTCCTGAGGTGCTCCAATTTTTCCATAGTTCCAACATCCAAATAATAATTCAGAAGATCACAAAAATGT
Organism: Baryphthengus martii; assembly: GCA_013396935.1. Lineage (NCBI taxonomy): Eukaryota > Metazoa > Chordata > Aves > Coraciiformes > Momotidae > Baryphthengus > Baryphthengus martii. The sequence goes on from VWZK01014543.1 coordinate 164,345, forward strand.
CTTAAGGTTAGTGTTTTCTTCTACTTGTGAAAAAACTGCGACCATATGTAACTGATTTCTTTCTTCTTGGTTTGTTTGGTTTTTTTTCAGAAAGGGGTACAATGCTGTCTAATGTTACCCCAAACACAGAAGACTGGCTGGTAATTGTAGCCTGTTACATTAAGAAATTCACCTCTTAGTACTTCATTTTTCCCATTTTCAAATGGGCACAGACTTCCTTGCCAAGTGCACTGAGATTTTCTTGTAACACAACCGTGCTGTACAAGAAGCCTATATTCCTTTTTGCAATTTCACTCATTGCCAATTTGTTTACTCTGGCATTTTAATGCCACACAAGGACCACGGACTTTGGACACTGTCCACTTGTCAAATGCAACCTGCATCTCATCTCTCTAATTGTAGGAAATGCACCGAGAAGCAGTCGTGAAAACGTGTCTCAAGTTATAAATACCAAGTTATAGAAGTTGAGCATAGTAAATCAAAGGCAAGTTCCAGTTTAAGTAGTTTCCATAGTGTCTGGGATAGACATAAATGCCAGACTAGGAAACCACTTCTCAGCGTGTGAAATGCTGCTCTTGTTAGAACCACAAACTTCTACTAGATTGCTGATTGATGTAATGCTTGGATTAGAAATACACAGCATGAAATTCCATTTCCAGCAAGGAAAGGGAAGTTCTTGATGAGACTGGTGAAAGAGTGATAAAAGCTTCACTCAAAGCCTCCATTTTAGTATCGTATTGTGGGAAACAGTCAAACAAAGCCCACTAGCCATCAATCTACAAGCACTAAATAAACCCTTAACACCTCTAAAACTGCAACATAATCATCTAACTAATGCTGTTAGAATCACCCCTACACAGATGCTGATGAACATCAGAAGAAACCTCCAGATAGGAGAAATTTCCTCTTAAGCAGCTCGAAGCGGCTCTACAACAAAACCACACCCTGTTCCACTTCCATCCTTACTTTGACACATAGCTTTCAATGAAAGAAAAAAAATCCTCCCTCACTAAAAAGAGAAAAATAGAGGAAAGGAAAGTAAATGTTTGTCTGGCTTTCAACAAACAGGAAAAAGCTTTTCTAGTATCCATGTGTCACCACCAAGTTTTCACAACTAGGACATCTTTCTAGATTCTTAAAAATGACTGAGATAGTGCAGCAGAACACCATCAGAGTACAATTAAATTTAAGAACACCTTCAAGCATTAAGGCAACTGTTTTCTCCTTCACGATGTGGGCGAACAACACATCTGAATAAAAATGAATCCTAGTATTCCTATGGGAAGAAACAACTTTCAAATCAGAACCAAGATTTTCTATCAAGTCTCTGGTGCTTGGCTTTGGGAGAGAGATGAAAAGAAGAATGTGTTCAGGCTTTTTAGGTGGGGAAATGTGGTGGACTTAAATTTTTTTGAAAGATGAGTAATTTTCAGTCTTCACTGTCCAAGATGTTCACAGTTCACAATGGACAAAGTACATTCTGGACATGGCAAAAACTGGCATCTGCACAAGTGCAAGTACCTTGACCAAAGTGCAAGAGAAAAATAATTAATTTTAAAGTAGCAATTCTAGCACATACAAATATGAAATGAGCTTTGGGATCTTGACAACCACTTCAGTTGCAGTTCAGTTGTCTGCTCCTTCCTTTTGTCAAAGCTTCTCCCTCTGGCTAGGATGGATAACAAAGCTTATCTCAGCTTACCCCATTCACTGTCTAACATCTTAAAAGAAACACATCTATTACGGAGTTAATATTGGCCTTCTGGAGCATGTGCTTCAGCTGTTAAGACAGATCCCAAATATCCTATTCTGTTAGCCCTTCTTTGGTGTTTGGAGAGAGAACCAGAACCATCCCAAGTGACGTTACCATCTCAGCTTAGGCAGAGGAGATTCATTTGTAAGAACTGTCCTCCCCAAAACGACATAAAGATGTATAGGAGTTCCAGCTTTAAACGGAGATGTCATACAGGTCAAAATATCAGGTTAGATATAACTCCTATTTTTT
>VWZK01014548.1:0-26890 GCA_013396935.1 Baryphthengus martii
CTTTCTTTCTTGTCTTCTTTCCCTTTCTTACTTTTCAGTGTTTTTGTAACGCATTCTGAAGCTTCCAGCATTAGATTTTTGGAAAACGTGATTTTTCTGTGGCTAAAAACCAGCACGTAGTTAGTGGAGTGCTAAAAGAATGAATGGAAAGATTACCAGCTGCTACTTCTCTGGATGTGTAAATTGTATTCCAGCAAAAGGTGTTCTGACATTATGAAGTGCAGCAGTGAGCTGAAACTTGTTAGGAAGGTAAAACGCTGAATAATTTCTACTGTCAGGATTTGTTTTTTCTCTGAGTTGCTGTGAACAGGAGGAATAGTTACGTGGCTTGGATTGTTGGGATGGGTTCCTCCTGTAGCACTAAGCACTGGCTGTTCAATACAAATCTAATATTAATATATTTAACTGTCACTGGCTCCCTGGTTACCGTTTGAGACGAGTTTTCATTTTTAGCTCTATCCGTAGCCTTTCATTTCTTGAAGCCATCTCCTATGAAGAAATTCCTGTGCTAGGACAGAAACGAAAATGATCCTTTCACCAAAACCTCTTAAAACCTCTAGTTGATATTTAGCATCATTTTGTTTGCAAAGTGGGTTTTTTGTTTGGTTATTTTTTTTTTTTTTTGTTTCTGCTGCGAAACAACTGCAAACCGATGTTACGAAATTCTGTTATTTTTCAGATTCACAGCTTGAATATGTTTTCAGTTTGTTAAAATTTCCAAGCTGCTAGCCAAAGTAAGTCAAAATTCGACATACCGTGCTGTGTTCCTTGTCGTGCTGCCAGCGAACACGAGGCCAAAATCTGCCCTTTTGGACTCTTTAACGACCGGCACCATGGAAGTTGCTGCTGTCGGTGAGGTTTGCCTCTTTGGGGAAGGCGTTTGTTAGTTTGGCAGCAACTTGGAGCGAGCATTTGCTTTTCTAATTCTTCAGATAAGCACAGCGACCTACACGCTGCTGTCAATAACCTCCCAGCAGCGGAGGATGGGGCAGGAGGAACATGGCACTGGGGTAAGTTTGTGAGAGAGGGAAGATACTTCCAACAGCTTCTGCTGCTCAGGTGTTAGAGGAAGTTTTGGACTCCTGGAAAGCGGGGAGAAAAATCCACCTTCCCTCTCCTTCTGTCAAGAGCAGACTTGCACTTCTTTGAGCTTAATTAGTTCAACTTCAGTTCCTTAGCACTGAAAGGCCCGGTTGTGCCGGCTTTTGACCTACATGACGAGGAATTTTTTACATTTCACGTTGCACCTCATTAAAGAACCTGGGAAGGGGAAGAAGATACTTACCCGGACAAAATACCGAAGAATAAATTCTTTTCATGTCCGTGAGCTTTGTTTCTGGCTCTGTTTTTTTTTGTGTGTGTGCCTACTCCAAGCAGGGGTGTTTTTTTTTTGTTTGTTTGTTTTTTTTTTGTTTTTTGCTTTGTAGTGTGTCCTTGAAAGCAGAAGGTGTTGTGAAGGCTGATTGCCATGAAAGAGCTTGAAGATGTGCCGGGTGTAATTCTCATGCCAGTTTGTTACTAGCAAGGGAGTTGCTAACTAGGCTTCAAGATTTTTAAGCTTTGGTTTAATACAAAAGAACAATACTTTTAATGGCTATTTCCTGCATTTTTACAACGTACACTGTTTGTTTCGCTGCTGCCTGTAGAAGAGGGATGTAGAAATTAGCCTGAGAGAGATATTTGAAATTTTTGTGCTGCATTTAACGCCTCTGCCACTGATACAGAGGTTGCCTTGTCTAGGCACAGCTTCTGATTATTGAGAAATATCCCCTAAAATCATCCTTGTGTAGGTAAAGAGCTGTTTAAGTGACCTAAATACTTTCTGCTTCTGTTTAAGGGATATTGGTTTATTTATTTTTAAATTTCTATTATTTTTTTTCCCTCTGCTGGGCACCTCTCATTGTGAAGTGACTACTCAACCAGTCTGAAGCGTTCTATGCGTTTCAGCGTGGGTCGTTGTGGTATACGCAGCAAAAAAAAAAGCCATGCTGAGGTGGTTTTCTCCCAAAAACTGAAGGAATACTGGACCTTTAGGCTTTTGGTTCCCCTCCTTAGTAGTGTGTTTCCACAGCAAAGAGTGGGTAGCATAAGGTGTGGGCTCTGCGGCTGTACTCTAGGATAGAGCATGTGCTGGTTTTCGAGGGGGACTTTGGGACATTTCTCAGCCCTTGCAGAAGCTCTGGTAGGTTTGTGTCCGTCTAGACTCTGGTGTGACATCTGAGGTGAGTGAGGGGAAGGACAGATAAAAACCAGCTGTCGGGAGATGTGAGGAATGGAGTTGCACCTGGGATCCCAAACTGCTGTTACCTCCAAACTTTGTGCGAAAATAACAGAGATTTGCGTGTCCTGCTGACAAGTGGTGCTCGTTGCTGTTGGTGTGACTGTTGGTACTTTCTTGCTGCACTTTGTCTCCTCCTTCCAGGGCTAAGGTAGATGGTGGCTGCTTTAAAAGATGTTTCTAGAGAGCCAAGCACACCTATAGAGGCCTCAAAAAGAAGGAGTGAGCAGAGGAAAGGATTAGAAGCATCTCTTGGTGTAGCCTGGCAGCCAGGGAAGAGGTTCAAAAATGGGAAGGTAATCCAGAGGAAGGCTTGATCTTTCCTGACCAGAATAGAAATCCTATCACAGTTTCAACCCTTCTGCTTTGTTTCTTTTCCTACTCCGATGGAGTGGTTTAAAAAGATCACCTTCAGTTTTCTCTGCCATTGCATCTCTGGGGAAGCTTTTCCTTTGCAGACAACTTAATGTCTGTGCTTTCCTTAAAGTAGGTGATTTGCACCATGAAAAGCCGGATGCTAAAATCACCATTTCTAGTGTTTTGTTTCCTCCTTGTAAAGCAGCCCCTTGAAAGTTCCGAGTTAACCGGGAAGAGGGGAGGTGTTAGCATATATTTTTTTTTTTTTTTTGGTGGTGATAGCTGCTCAGGATTCTTATGCACAGTCCCAGTAATGTCTTTCCTGCTCTAATTGGCTACCAAGATATGAGAGTTAACTGTTGAATTTTTCTGGAAAAGTGCATACAAGTTCTGAGAAGAATAAGTGAAGAGAAAGAGGTGGATAACCGTATTTTTTTTCTGGGATGAGGTGAGAAGGTGCTAATACTTCGGTTAGGTTTTTCACCCAATGAATTCAGTGTTGTGAAACTGGCCTCAGGTTCACCATCGAGAAATTTATGGTCTTGGTCCGTTTGAGGTGGTCTGTGGTTTGGTTCAGTGTTTCAGTGCACTAAGCTGATGGGTAGATTTTGATTCTTTATAGCTGACCAAATGCCAAGTTTAACTTCAGTTTGGTCTTGGTCTTTGAATTCAGGTCTGAAAACAGATCAGTGGTGTTACCCTTACATGTGGTGTTTTGTCAGTCTGCTGTATTAATAGGTGAGATATCCAAGATTAAATTTATCTGTGTGGTTGGATTTGAAAGGAGTCATGTTTTATGATATTAAGGTACCGTTCTGGCAGGACTCATCTTGTGCAGAGGACAAAACTAAGCAAGAAAGAGGGCAGATTTAGATTAGATGTAAGGAAGAAATTCTTCACTGTGAGGGTGGTGAGGCACTGGAACAGGTTGCCCAGGGAAGCTGTGGATGCCTCATCCCTGGAGTGTTCAAGATCAGGTAGGATGGGACTTTGAGCAACCTGATCTAGTGGGAGGTACTCCTGCCCATAGCAAGGGGATTGGAACTAAATGATCTTCCAAGTCCCTTTCAACCCAAACCCTTCTATGCTTCTAGGAAAAAGAAGTTTCTTGGACAGAATGTGTGATGTGGGTGGAAGACAGGTGATTCTTGGGTTTTCTGACCAGTTCGCTTCTCTTCCTGTCTCCACAAACATGCGACTGGTAGGAACTGCTCTGCTTTGTATGCTGAACAACCAAGTAGAAATAAATTGTTTGAACAGAATGATTTGCCCAGAGAGGTGGTGGAAGCCCCATCCCTGGAAGTTTTTGAGGCCAGGTTAGATGGGGCTCTGAGCAACTTGATCTAGTGGGAGGTGTCCCTGCCCATGGCAGGGGGGTTGGTACTGGATGATCTTTAAGGTCCCTTCCAACCCTGACAATTCTATGATTCTATGATTTGAGAGCTGTAATATCCATAAGGAGATGCTTTACATATTAAAATCAGTTAAGAATCCCTTATTCCGAGTTTCTTTGGATCTTAGCTAAAAATCTCTTCTCTGGATGGCTGTTCCCAAAAGTTGTCATGAGTTTTTAGCAATAAATTTGTAGAAACACTCTTGAAAAAATGTCAAAAATCATGTGTCTGAACATATGCTTTGTGCCCAAACACATGGCAGAAAATGATAGATCTAGCTTGTTTGAAGTATAAATACTTAAGAATCTTTGAGGGACAACTTTTAAAACAAATTTTGGGTTTTATTTCCTCAAGGAGTAAGTCAGGAAACCCGTAGTTCAACAAATTAATCTCGGCGGTTAATTCCTCGTGGTTTGAAAGACAAGGAGCAATTTCTCCGTGGCAAAAATAGTTTTTGTGGAAGGGAGGAGGTAGTGGACTCGGTGCTGTTGCTGGGAACTGCTCATTCATCTCTACTACTATCTTTTCCTGTTTATCAGTTACGGTCAAATAAAAAGGAAACCACTTGATTTCACTGCAGTTTTCGGGAGTCAAAGTTCACACAAAAGTTTTCTGGGGAGTTAGAGTTGCTTCAAAAAGCAGAACCAAGTCTTAACCTGCAGCTTCATCAACAGCTCAGTGTAAAATCGTAGATGTTAATTAACAGAGTGATAGAGAAGCCTTAGGTGAGAGGCTGGAGAATTTCACGGATCATTTAATACTGGAAGGATATTTGTTCCAGTACGCAGATAAAACAGTATTAGCCAAAAAGCTGCACAAATTTCAGTTGTTTTTTTTTTTTTAAATAAATTAGATACAGTTTTTTAAATTGGAAACTGACAGTTTTCCCTCCCTCCCTCCTCCACAACTTGCAGACGTTACTAATTTTGTCAAATTTAAAATACCCAAGCTTCTTGTCTTCACCATTAGGGAAAATAATTGTTGCTGACAAATGTGGCAATACATGTAGTAAGAGGAGCAAATACTGTCGCTAGTAGGCTTGTGATTCCCATCCATGTCAAAGCTTGTTGCCTCTTGGAGCTGTTTTAAATGATAGTATTTTTAATTTTTTTTGCTGTAAATCAAGCTTCTGCTCTGTGATGATCTGCTGTGGTCGTGTTGCTCAGCGCAGGTTGCTTTAAATGACGACTCGAACGTGTTTAGTACTTTTCCTAAGCTTACTTAAACCAACTAGAACTTTGTCAAATCAGAAATACTGCATTTTCTGTAACCTTTAAAAGCATTCTTTTGAAGTAGCGCTATGTATATATAACCTGAGGAGAACAAGGCAGTAGCTGTTTGATTTTTACTCATTTTTTATTTTTTTTCTCCTTTTCCTCTCTTCTCCAGTTCCACTCTTATCCTGGGGACCCAGCTTCAATTTTAGTATCTGGTACGTTGAACTTAATGGCATTGATGATCCAGATGTGGTCCAGCCGTGCCTCAACTGGTACAGCAAGGTAGGCCTGCTTTTCTAGATGCCTGTTTGAAGATGTGTAGTTTCAGAATCTTGTGAAATTTCTCTTTGCTGGAATTACATGACCTTTTCATTCCTTGAATATCAGCTATTGAAACAACAAACACGCGTAGTTAAAACTCAAACCACAGGGCTGACATCAGGTGAATCTTTTTGAATTGTGTCTGCTTGGTCTCTTTAAGAAAAAAAAAAACAACACCACAAACAAACAACACCCCAAAAAAATGCCAAAATGACCACAAAAAACCCCCCAAAACAACCCCAAACAGCAAGGCAACCCTCAAAGAAACCCCTGCTGGGCAGACATCACAAGGAAAATGTCGGAGAGAAACACTGGGTCAAAGGGGAAAATATTCTAGAATCATTCCGGTTGGAAAAGACCCTTGGGATCATCGAGTCCACCCCTTAACCCTACTCTCCAAAGCTCACCCCTGAACCAGATCCCCCAACACCACATCTGAGCGACCTTTGAACGCATCCAGGAATGGGGACTCCACCACCTCCCTGGGCAGCCTATTCCAATGGCTGACTCTTCTTTCTGGGGAAACTTTTTTCCTAAAGTCCGGTCTAAACCTCCCCTGTTGCAGTTTGAAGCCATTCCCTCTTGTTGTATCAAAACAGCATTTGTATTGGAAGGGAAATGAATCTTAACAAAAGCAGATTCCGTTTCTCCCTCTTCTTGCCTTTTGGTTAGTCATTCTTTTCCCACCCCGGTCCTTCCATAGAGCTGTGGCTCAGCCTAGAGCCTTCTGGGTTCCATTTGCAGCTTTGGTTACAGGAATTAAAAATGAGCTTGCTTTAAAGAGGACCCACGCTGGTGTCTTTCCTGTTGCACGTCCTTGCACCTCTGGTGTTTCCCTCTTACTGCCTTTTTGCTGAATCCTCTGAAACAGAGGGGAGCTGATGCCGCTGGCCAGGGAGATGAGATGATTTATGCTGTTTGTTCCCCATTGATAGAAAATTCAGAGGATTCTGAACATTATTTGTCTAAACTGTATTTAATTGAGTATAACAGAGACCTCTCCTGTGGGAGGGAAGCACGCATTGACAGAATTCATTTTGTTGCTGCTTTTTAGGCCTAGGTCTTCTGGAACAATTAATGAAATTCATATTGTGTTGCGGAGAAGACATCCTTCCCAGCTGGATAAGACTGAGTAGTGGAGCAGTGTATCTCTGCCTCCAGAAGGGGGGGGGGAAAATCAATTAAAAGGGGATAAGGATTGTTTGTGGTAGTGCTGAGACTCCCTCCCCGGTTTATGGTGCTGCCAGGATGGTGAAGAAACCTCGTGGCCCTGCCATCTGGCTCGCAGGCCTTTGCACCAACATCACAAGCTTCTTCTTGGAGGATTTAAAAATAACATTAACAGGCACAACAAAAGTTGTCTAGTTGCTTTATGGTGAACGTGGCCTTGTGGTCATTAGTCTGCAGAGTGCTGGTGTCCGGTTCTGAGAAGTCCAGTTGACAGAGGCTGCTGCTGGTTTTCTGCCCTTTTTCCTGCTGCCACTGCACGTGGTGGTGGCTCTGGCATTTTTGACCAATTGCTGCAGCCGGGAAGCTCTGATTTTTATTGTTGTTTTTGGTCAGGAGCCATCTGATGACGATGTCGGCATCTGGTTTGTTCCATCTTATCCCACGGAACTGACACTTTTCATGGTCAGCGTGTGTGTAGTGACAGCTTCTTCAAGGGGTGCCAGCATTGTTCTTCAGAAGCTTAGAGCCCTCAAGCAGCACAGCAGAGACTTAGTCATGACTGTTTGGGGCTCTACTCGGATCGATTGCCAAGTTTTTGGTGAGAAGTGCATGTGTCTCTGATGTTCTCCTCTCTCACAGTCCTGAGAGGCCACTGTTGCCAGATCCACATAGGAGGATGTGCATTGACCCATATTTGAGAGAAGGCAGAGAGGTTGACCTGTTTCTGTTCTTTGAGGTGGTGTGAATATTTTCGTGCACGTTCTTGGAAGTCTCAAAGGCTTTGAAATCTAGTAATTCTTTGCTGTCTGAGACATCAGATGAGAAGAAGGTTCTACACAAAGCGGCTCACTCTTTTTGTTGTGTGTGCTTCAACAAAACCTCTCTTTCCTGAAGGGAGTGGAGTTGGGGGTAACGGATCAGGACTCCAAGCAGCAATCACGCTCCGCAGATCCTTCCCTGCTGCTTTCTCCTTGCTGTCCAGCTCAGCCTGCTCCTCTTGAAAGCCGCCTTGCTGCTTTTTAGCTGAAGAGTGACCATGCTTTAGCAGCTCCAAAGTGGCAGTGTATCCATAGCTGTCACTTTTGGGTTTGATAATGAACACTGAAGTATTTTTACATCTCCTGGTGTATTTGACCATTTTATTATCTTAGTCTCATGCTCTTGTTACATTTTTAACCATAGGAATTATTTACAGCTTCAGATCAAAGCTATTATTTGGGTTGTCAGCTCTTTAAACCTGTCTGATGCTTTTAAAAAGGAGCCTTTTACTTTTGATACACCTTTTTTTATTTTTTATTTTTTTAATGCAAAATTTTACATTTAACTTCTGAAGCCCTTTTATGACGTCACTTAAATACAAACTTTTATATCGCGTCCAGTGGCCAACTTGCCTCCAATAGTCATGTTTTCTAAGCCAAGTCTACCAGTCATGAGAGGCTCAGTGGAAATAGGCCACGTCTGAATTTTCTCTAATGGCAAAACTAGAGGAGCTGCAAGTGCAGAAGCTGGTTGTTCCTGGTGTGCAGCAATCCTTTTGCTTGCTGTCCCTTGGAGCAACGAAGATCTAATATGGCTTTGTGATCTAAGTGAACATTTGCTTAAAGACAGTGTCTTAGTTAGATCTTAGGAATAAATAAGAGGTGATTTGATTTTTTTTTTTTATTTTTTTTTTTTTCCCCAGATGTTCTGTAAAACTCTGTTTTAGTTTTAGGAATCCTTTGTCACAGTCTTGCATTTTTATCGGTACGTGTCCTTGGCCTTTTTCATGTGGGCTGGGAACTGATTTTCTAAAAATGCATAGTTCTGGCTATTTGCAGCTGTGAAATACTGATGGATTAAGAACTAAAAATATAGCACATGGCCGTGTTTCTTTTTAGCTGCTTCAGTTTATGGGCTTCTTGCTATAGAGCCATTATTTCGAGATCACTAATTTTTGTTGAATGTCAGTGCTAGTTCCAGGTTTACAGAAAGATTCTATGCATTTAAATACCGTAAAATTCACTTTTAGCAGCGGAGTAACATCTTTTGTCTGTAGTTTGATCAGTTTTATAGATGCTTAAGGTTACATTTGCTTTTCACCACAGTAGATGTGTGGTAAAGACAGAAATTGCGATTTTTAAATTTTCTTTTCTTTTTTCTTTAATGCCTTAGAATTTACTTTTGAAGAGTCTCTTTAAAATAAGTGGTTCTGCTGCTTATCAACTTCAAAATCTCTGTTCCTTATGCCTATCGTTCAGAGCTTTGAAAAGGCAGCGGCTGATTTGGCAGGTTAGCAGCACAGACTTGTAACTCTTCCTCCGAGTTTCCTATTCCCTCACGTTTCTCTGCCTGGCCGTTCGTCCCAGCGTGGGTTTCTCTTCACTTTTCTCACCCCTTCCCACAGCTCAGTGGGGAACGGGCAGCTTTGGCTCATCTGTGGTACGAAAGCAGGGGATCTGCATCGAGGTACACGGGAATATTTTGACGGTAAAACTTGGGCTGGCACATAAATCCTTGCTGCCCTTGCTCCGAAAGCCGCAGGGTTTGGGGTCGGCCCTGCCTCCTGCCTTCCCGTTGCAGGAGCAGTGGTCACTGCGAGTATTCCCGTTCTCATGTGGGTTGTTTTGTGGGGGTTTTTTTGTTGTTTTTTTTTTTTTTTCCTTCTGCTTCTCGAAAAGCTGTGACCTACTTACTCTTCTAAATTATTTTGTTATGTAAGAGTCATACAATCAAATTATGTAACGCTGATAGCGAAGGCTTTTTCCTGCCCTCTACTTGGTGTAGGCCTCGAACAGCAGGGCCAAGCAGATGGGGGGGAGGAAATAATGGTCACTCCAGAGATCTGGGACACCGTGCACTCTCTTCTCGTATGCTTATTAAATTGGATGATACCAAGTTGTACAGTTTCTATACTGTTGGAAAGTAAATGCCTGTACAGCTTGTAACGTCTTTCACGGAGTGTTTTCTCTGGAAGCTTGTCAGCAATTTCCGTGTGGCGTGTAAAAGAAGATCCTGCTTCTGTCTCCGGGCACGTTCACAGGTAGTTCCAAACCGTGCTGGTAAAAGAAAAATCTACATGTCTCATAGTTTTTCTTGTGTTCCAGTAGTACCGTGAACAGGAAGCCATTCGCCTGTGCCTAAAGCATTTCCGTCAGCACAACTACACCGAAGCTTTCGAGTCGCTGCAGAAGAAGACCAAGATCGCTCTGGAGCACCCTATGTTGACAGACCTGCATGACAAACTGGTCTTGAAGGGAGACTTCGATGCTTGCGAAGAACTAATAGAAAAAGCTGTGAATGGTAAGAGAATCAGAGGGCTCTGGTATATTAATTTTAAAAAAAAAAAAAAGGGGCATTGAAATATTACTGCTTTGAACGGGAATGGAATTAGCGGTAGAATTGTCTAGTCCACGTGCTCTTTCCTATCTCCTTTGGTGTTCTGTGGACTTGAGAGTCTTTGTATGATGAAGGCTGAAAATTCAGTCATGAAATCTTTGTTACTGCTACTTTTGGAGTCTCTTTCCCCCAGAGATGACACCGTGGTAAAGATAAGTTCCTCAGTAAGCGGCTGGCAAGCTGAAGGTGGGCTGAACTATCAGACAAGTCACTGGAGTGGTGAGCAGGGAAGCGCAGGACTTGAGTTCTCCGTAGCGATCCGTAGCGTGGTTTCTGGCCAGAACGCACCACCTACTTGGTGTTTCAGCAGAAGCTTCCAGCTGTGTTTGAATGCAAAAGCTGTCTTTGCTTGTGGGGAAAATAGTCCTTGGAGAACGGTGTAGAAGTCACAGAGACTGGAGGCAGAGCCTGTTTTCTCTTGCAGAGCTGGACGTTGGCGGCCGGTTTCATTGTAACTGCAATTAATATTTTACTTGGAAACTTGGAGCTTCGTAGCACGGTGTGGGAAGAGCTCTCAAGTCCTAAAATGGGAGAGATGTACTTTCTCTTGATGGAATGGACTGCAAAAAAGAGTTGGGCTGTTGCACTGAAGGGTCTCCCACGACCTGTGCAGTGGTTTTGGATCGCAGCCTGGTAAAACAGAGGTGCTCTTGGCTCTGGGGTGTAGTGCTTTGTGACTGGGCAGTCGCTCTTCGTGGAAAACTTGTACTGGCATAAGAATCGTAAAATGGTTTGGGTTGGAAGGGAGCTGAAAGATCATCTTGTTCCAACTCCCCTGCCATGGGCAGAGGCACCTCCCACTAGACCAGGTTGCTCAAAGCCCTATCCATCCTGGCCTTGGACGCTTCCAGGGTTGGGACAATCCCCAAAAGAACCTTGTGTCTGATGCCAGGAGAGTTAGGGGCTTAGTGGACCAATTTCATGGATGTCTGGCACTAGAGCTGTTGTGCTTTTTCTAATCCTGAGCTAATCGGTCATTTTGTAATACCTTTTGGATGGACACCAGCATACCTGCTTGACTCCGTCAGCGTGGTTTGTACCACTGAGGTTGGAAATGGCTCTCAGGATACGATAGAAACGAGAGCTTTAAAATCAAGGTTCGTCTCCCATGAAAATCCAGCAGCTTTTTGTGAATAAACTGTTTAACTAAGCACAGTGTTCAAGAGCTTATTCCAACAGGGCATCAAAAACTGCAGTAAATGCTTTTCTACAGGTTTTGGCTCAAGGATTTTTTTTTTTTTTTTTTTTTTTTTTTGACTGTGTGGATAGAACAGCTGAGCTCTGCCCTGCGCCGAGCTCCCGGAGCAGCTCCAAGCGCCGAGGCTGAGAATTGCCAGCGTTCATCTTCGCCCTCCTGAGACAACGTCGCGTCGTTGGCTGGGATGGGAGCGTGAACAGCTTCCTGCAATGCAGGGGCATTTTGCAACTGGCAGCTTCCTCCTGAATCTTAAGGGCAAGGGAGGGAGGGTTGCAGGATGAGAAAGCAGCAGGGAAGCTGTGCCTGGCTGTGAAGAGTCTTTGCAGTGTTTCTTCAAGACAGGAGTGCCTGGGGGGGAGCCGATGAGCCCACCGATATGAGGCAGGACCTGCTGAGAGCCACAGAGAGCACTGGATGCTGATGGTGATGATTTTATCGGTGCCTTGGTCGGGCTACCTTGTCTGTGGCTTAATCTCGTCGGTGCCTGGAGGCCATCCTCCTTCCAATTCATTGCAGGCTGTAGTAGAAACTGTTTCTTGAATGGAATTTCTCTAGAAGGCTAAAATGTGCTGAAAAAGTTGCCTGAAAAATAGACTTGGGGGGGGGGGGGGCACACGACACTAAGGAAGTGAATGTTTGTGGCCTCATTTTTTGAGCTATTATATGTGAATTTCTTTTATTACTTAGTATTTATGGATTTATTTTGCCCAGGGACCCGAGTTGAGGTGCTCTTTCTGTTTCCCCTTATGTGCTGAGCAAGGGGAGTTTGCTGTCTGCAGTGTTTGGCTTTTCCAGGTCTGGAAGTACTGACAAAGGTAGAAAAATGGTAGAAAACTGTAGATCTTGTGTTAAACTATCTGATAATAGGGGCACTTGCTGCTTGTCAGATTTGATGTGAATAATCCTGCCTCCTTGGTTCTTGTCATCAAGTCCCTTTTTGGAGGCTGAGGAACTCGACGTCACTAAACCGAACTAGAGAAACAGACTGTAGCTTGTTTTACCAATCCTTCTCTCTTTGTTCCAGCCAGTTTTTGCAGTATCAGACTGTGGATAAGTTAGCAGGAGAGTCTTCAAGCGGCATCATTAAGTTTTGTCCCTGCTTCTGAGGGACAGAGCAACGTGCTCGAGGACGTGGATAACGCTTCCTTCTGACTCGACACCGGGCCGGCTGAAGTTAAATGTCAGTGGATGCGTCTTCCGTGGCTCCGTTGCTCATCCTTAATGATTTTGCTTGTCTTTGCATACGTTGACCTTCCTTCCCCCATCCTCCTTTATGCTGGCTTCAGCTCCTGTACCCATTTAAAGCTCTGTGGCCTCCCAGCACCCTTGGAGAGAAGGGCTGGCTGTCCCGAGACGCCGAGGCTGTATCCCGTATCAGCTTTAAGCTGACACAACTGCCTGTTTTTCCTAACTGGGTCAATCCTGCCCTCGCTCAGGACAGTGTGTCCCCTGACCCCTCGCTTGCTGGCACTGGTGCTCGTGCTGCCACATGACAAACCAGGTCAGGGAGCTGATCGGGCTGCGGTGGGGGAAGAGGGTAGGACGAACCTCTTCTGATAGCCACAGAAAGCCTGGAGCTGCAGCTAGAATATTTTGTCTGGCGTTCTACAAGATGCCAGTTGAGTCACGGTGTTGGATGTAGCTGGTATTTAACAGCTGGATCCTTCTTGGTCGGATGGGAATAGATGTTTACAGCCTTCAACACGTTCTCCTGTATTATTGTTGCCATCTGCTCGGTGTGGTCCTCCAGAGTTACCTGTCCTTAGACAGTTCTGCGTCCCTCTCAAGCTCCTCTGTTCGAAAGAGGCTGGTTAGCACCCAGCATTTTCCCGTTTTACTTTCTCAGGAGCTTTGTTGTGAAGTCTCCATCACTTGCTGCTCAGTCTCCAAGGTGTGGGTGTTCTTACGACCGAGCTCCTCTCTCTCCGATGTCTTGGTTTTTTTCCAAATAAAAGCAAATTAACTTCAGTCCCTCTGTGCGGTCCGGGTAGTGCTGTTGAAGTGTAGAGTTAATTGAGATACACGGGTCTTTAAATTATCCCTGAAATCGTTCAAAGAGCAAACTGTTCTGTAACAGACTGGACATGAATATGTGAACTTCTGACCTCTTGCTTCTCGGAGAGTTCATTGCCTTAAAGGAACAAACGAGCACAGCGAGGTTGACGGAGAAACTGCCTGCTTGGTTCAGCCTAAAATGTCTCCTGTAGAGGCCGATGCTTGGGGTGGTAGGTATTTAAAAAGGCAAAATATGCTGGATGCACCTCTCGCAGGCTATTTCCATAGGCTTAGTCATGTAGAAAAAAAAAAAGAGTAGGTGGTCAAGAATTAGCGCGAGCCGAGCTAACTCTTGTTCTTTTGCATTGCTAATGATGAACGCTGTCTTCCACCTCACGTCACCAGATGATTTCTTTTGAGAGCTCAGTGGCAGGCAGCCACACTTTTCCCGCAGATTCTTTTGACTTGTGCATTACACTTGTAGAAAATGGGCAAATGGAAACTCTGGCAGCTGCCTGACTTCCTCTCAAAAATAAAAGGTTCCCTAAATCGCAGCAGGTTCACAGAACTCGGTTCAAATGCTTCGCGTTTGGATTCATTCCTATAGCTTTCAGATGGCCTATGTTATTGAAGGGAAAAAAAAAAATAAATCTGCTTAATATTCCTACAGAGAGTATGCGGAGTGCAGATTCCTTGGAACCGTTTGCCGCTCCTGTAGACGTAGAAAGCTGCTGGAAATGGGATTGAAGATCCGCTGGTTTCGTATTAGTATTCCGGGGACCGCCGTGTTCCTTCTGGCGGTTCTCCTGGCGGTACGGGATTCGTGTTTAGCTGCTGACAAGTCGGCCTCGTAGGACAAATGAGAAGTTGGGATGCACGGCTTGTGGGCTCCAGTGTCTCCCGGAACTCCACACGCACAGGAGTAGTTGTGTTCTCCTGGCAGCTCTAGACAGACACATACACTGTAATTTTATCATCGACTACGTTTGGGTTCGGTCCTGAGAAATTCTGGCCGCTGACTTTACTACTCTGTAGTTCTGGGATGTGTGGAGAGGAGGGGCTTGCTGGGGATCCAAAGCTTATGATACGTAGGTAGAATCGTAGAATTCACAGATTCATAGAATGCCAAATTGGAAGAGACCTCAAGGATCATCTGGCCCAACCCTTTAAGTAGAAAGTCTAAAAGAGATGACCTAGCACCAAGTTGTGTCTTAAAACTGCCCAATGTAGGGGAGTCCACCACTTCCCTTGGGAGCTTATTCCAGTGTTTAATTGTTCTCACTGTATAGAACTTTCTTCTGGGATCCAACTGGAATCTCCCCTGGAGCAACTTGCAGCCATTCTTCTTGTGAAAAGGGAGTCTCCTTCCTCTTGGTAGCCACCCTTCAAGTACTGGGACATGGTAATAAGGTCTCCCCTAAGCCTTCTCTTCTCAAGGCTGAACTAGCCCAGATGTCTCAGCCTATCTTCATAAGGCAGGTCTTCCAGTCCCCTGAGAAGTTTAGCTTGGAAAGGACCTTAAAGCTCATCAAGTCCAATCATTAACCCATCCCTGCCAGGAAACCACTAACCCCTGTCCCTCAGCACCACATCTCCATGGCTTTGAAACCCCTCCAGCGACGAGGACTCCACCCTGGGCAGCCTGCGCCAGGCCTGGACAACCCTTTTGGTTGTTGGTAAGGTTTGTGTAGAATTATATCTTGTGGGGATTTGAAAGCAAAACTTGTTTCATTCTTGTCAGGAAGAAAGCGCAAGAGAATATTACAGCTCCGAGGGTGGAAAAAATTTGTGCGTTTCCATGTTCCTCCCACGTCTTGAGGAAATTGTTGAGTAATGGCTGGAGTTTTATCTGGTGTCATCTTTGTTTTCAGCTTCAGTTTTTCTTTAGAAGGATTTTTGTGACTACAAAGCCCTCAATCTGTGTAAGTGTTCTGGGTATGTAGCTTTGGTTCAAGAAAAAGCTTAAAACCGCAAACCCAACACCCAGAAATAATGGGCTAAATGCTGTTCTGCAGGGTTTTTTCAGTCATTGGTGGTGAAGCAAATAGGTTTTACTAATCCTACCTAGAGATGTGTGCTGTCTAAAAAGAAACTAAATACAACTCTTACTTGTTCCTGATTGGCTTCAGCAAGTTAAATATTTTTGTCCAGGCTGTTTGTCCTAATCCTTTCTAGGTGACCTGTAATTGACTGACAAAATAAAGGCTTGGGTTATCAGGGAGGTAGAATTTACTAAGCTTTAACCACTGTGAACTTCATGTTGTTACATCCAAAATGCGTCACAACTTGCTGCGAAGGTCCAAAATAAAAGCCCTGGCTTTGGCCAGAATTTGGGAGAGTAAACACGGACATTGAAATGAGAGGTCTCCAGGACGAAGGAGAAGACTTTGTTTAAAAACCTGCACTTAATGTTTCTTTTTTTACCGGAGTCTTGAAATTTATTTTAAATTTGAAATTTATTTTAAACGTGAGCGGGTCTGGATCTGATCTTTGGCGCCTCGCTGAAGCTTTGGAGACCTTTTTGATCAGCGGTGCTATCCTGACAAGGAACATACGGAGCGCGCTGGAATAGCTTTGGATATAAAATCCACCTAGAAATCCTCCCCCCACCCCTTTTTTTTTTTCTTTTTTTTCTTTCCCTGGTGGTGTCAGACAGGTGATGATTCAGCTTCTAAAACAAGCTGCTGCTGGTTTGCAGCGCAAGTAGAATGAATGTGGAACTGCTCCCAGCAGAAAGAAACATTTCTGGGAAGCGAGCTGGAGCATTTCCAAACCAGTGTCCCATGGAAGACAAGAAGCATTATTAAAAGAGGCTGAAGGCACAGTGGGGGAGAAGTGTCGTATCTTGACACGTGCAGCCTGTGGGTGTTGAGCATGGGAGTGAGGTTAAATCACCCTTTCAGATCCTATGTGGTGTCTTTCATCCTCTGGAGCTATTTGTGTCCAATTATCTATCGGCTGCCGCAGGGAGAAAGATGGCTTTGAGTTTTGTCCGGAAGACCGAACGCTCTTCGCGATAACCAACCGGCTGGATTTCTGTCGAGGTTTGTGGCTAGAAAAATCAGCCTGAGTCAGCGTGGGATTTCGTACAGCGCCTGCCTTCGTGCTGGTGGAAGTTGGCTGTTCTGAATCAGGATTCACGAAAACTCAAGGAAAAAAAAAAAAACCAAACCAAATCAACTCTCTCAAATCTCGTCACCACTTCATAAATGCTGAAGAAGCCAGAGTTGGAACCTTACTCTTAAAACCAAAATAAACCACTTCTCTACGTATGCTGAGCAAACTTTTGGCTTTCCTCAATTACCTAACGCTGGGAGAGAGCTGATGTTTTTGGCTCTCAGAGGTGGAAGTAAAATCTGACCTGCTTTCACGGAGTATTATAATTTGAAAAACTTGCAGAGCTGAGTTTATGAAAGTTGAAAGCAGTTTTGTGTTTTAAGACCAATTTCAGCACCTTCCAGGAGCTCTTGAGTGCCCTTATTTTCCTATGAGATGGTCTCTAAAGAGAGAGTATTCGTCTTCTCCCAGGAAGTACTTGCTGATTTGGGGTTTAATTAAAACCTGGATTTTGATCACAAAAAATACAGGATGCCAGGAAATGCTTTAAAATATTCTCTGAACCTTGTGTCGTGCTTACCAAAGATTTTTACCTTTCCGTAAATAAATAGGGATGTGTGCAGTAAGGATTATTCCTTTTTTTGATCTGTAAGCCTACCAGGGGATTTTCTATAAATGAATGGAGGCATTTCTAATCTGTTAAATTCTTACCTCAAATCCACAATTACTGGGGTGGGAAGAACTACAGGGTCTCTGGGGAGACCTTACTGTGGCTTTTTGGGACTTCAAGGGCCCTGTCCGAAAGATGGGGACAGATTTTTTTGGCCGGACCTGTTGGGACAGGACAAGGGATGATGGTTTTAAACTAAAAGAGGGAGATTTAGACTGGAAAGAAGGAAGAATTTTTACTCTGCAGGTGTTGAGACTCTGGCCCAGGTTGCCCAGAGAGGTGGTTGATGCCCCATCCCTGGAACTATTCCAGGTGAGGTTGTCTGGGGCTCTGAGCAACCTGCTCTAGTTGCAGATGTCCCTGCTCAGTGCAGGGGGGTTGGACTAGATGACCTTGAAAGGTCCCTTCCAACCCAAACCGGTCTGTGATTCTGTAACTAGAAGAACTAGATGCAACTTCAGAATTTTTTTTTGCCTCTTCTGGGGAATGTAAAACTGGTTCCTGAGCAAGTTTGCTGGGACTGTTCTACCAGAGAGCGTAACTGTGGGGTATTAAGTGATGAAGGACCCCTGAAAGCATCATACATCTGAGTGGTGTGTGTGCAGTGTCCTGTTTTGATACCGACCGTGTAAATCTGTCATTCGAGTCCTCAGCCTGCCTGGGGTGCAGTTATCCCGGTACTTACTGGTGGTATAAAATGGGTGTCAGAACCCCCATGTTTTTCAGGTAATGCATAAATGTGGAAGAAAGGCTTGTCGTGAAAAGCTTGTGTCTTGGGATGGGGGAGTGGTGGGTGGGACACAACCAGGTGAACAGCGGTGAAGGGACTGCCCATCAGCACTCCAATAGTTTCTGGTGCCTGCAGAAGCTCAGGTAGATTTGTTTTTTGGAAATGTTTGAAGACCAAGAGCAACAAGTTCCCCAAATGCTTGTGAAGAGTGGTCCCAGAGAACGTGATCTGAATCTCCTCTTCCAAAAATGAGCATCGATACGATAGACTGATAAGGTGTAACCAAAACTGGGAGCTGACCTCTCGATGCTGAAGAGATGGAGTGTGGTAGGTGTGAAGAGGGAGAAAGGAAGACCCAAGGGGAGCTTGGATGGAGCTGTGGAGTTAATGCCTCTTACAGAAAGGCTGCAGTTGGCATATCTGGCCCGTGACCTAATGCGTCTTCCGTTCCTCCTCTTACTTAATTCTCCGAAGAGAATGTAAACGATTATTTTGTTTTTCGTCCAGTGCTTGGTTGTCCCGTGTCGTAGCGTTTAAACAATCTGCTTTTCTTCCCTTTTCTTCTTCGATGAAGCTCCAGAGATGCTGCTTGACCTAGTTTTAACTTCACTTGTACTGAAATGGTTGAGTTTTACATGCACTGGCAACTTTCCTTTTGCTTAAATAAGGGGGAGGGATTCTATTCTTCATTAAATACACCACACTGGAGATTTATAGACAATTGGCATGACCTGGCAGGCAAACTGGGTAATTCTGGACTGATCTAAGTAATGAGTATTCTTTTTATTTTAGTGCTTACGCATTTAGTTCATTAACAAGTTTAACAAACTAACTGACATATATTGAGAATTGCTTCAACTGGAGCCTTTGGAGTAGCAGACTGGGTTGAGTTAAACTGAAGGTACCGGCGTGGTAAGTGATTTTGGTAGAATGGGAGTAGAAAGGTTTCGTACAGCAAAACTGTTTTTTGTTTTACAGATGGCTTATTCAATCAGTACATCAGTCAACAAGAGTACAAACCTCGCTGGGGACAGATCATCCCCAAAAGCACCAAAGGTAAGGACATTTCCTGAAGCCGTAACTCATGGACTGCCAGTTCTCTCTTGGTCCTTGGAGGATATTGAGCAAGAAAATGATGCAAGAAAGCCTCCTCTAGGACAGTTGTTCTAGGGAGTGGTTTCATCTGTGAAAAATTTGCGTTTGTCTGCAAAGTCATTGAAATACAATCCTGTTTCTGGTTGGGTCGGGAACGCTGCGGGAAGACTGGTTGTAACTTCCAGGGTAGCCGATCAGTTTGGAGACAAATCTCAGAATATAGGTTAAGCATGAGAGCAGGTACCTGTATGACTGGATTTAACATGTGGAGTCAATGTCAACGTCCGGTGAAGAGGGGCAAATAAAAACATTATCTTCACACTATTTCAATTTGAGATGCATCTGTGGAAGTCTTGGTCTGTTATTCGGTAAATCTAAACTGCACAGTCCTTTTCCATTGCTTTCTGCCATGAGAGGAGACTCGTAGCAGCAGCCTTGGCAACAAAGAGCAAAAATCACTGTCAAGACTGTAAATGTAGGATGCAGGGTGACAGTTGCCCAACGTGGAGCACCGTACCCAAACCTCTTGGGAAGGGTTATCTATGAATACAAGCAGATTTCTCTACCAGCAGAATGCAGGTTATCCTTCCAAGGTTGCTTCCTGTAGATGACACCTGTCCTGAGTGCTTAAGATATTGAAAGTGGTTGGAAAGCTGCTTTTATTGACTGTTGGAATTACAGAATTACAGAGTCAGGAGATGATAGGGGTTGGAAGGGACTTGTGGAGATCATCTCATCCAACCCCTCTGCCAAAACAGGGTCACCCAGAGCAGGGGGCCCAGCGTTGCATTGTACCAGTGGGTTTGTTATCTCTCCAGAGAAGGAGACTCCCCAAGCTCTCTGGGCAGCCTGGGCTAGGCTCCAACCCCCTCCCACCAAACAAGTTGCTCCTTGGGCTCCCAAGGAACCTCCTGGGTTCCAGTTGGTGCCCGGTGCCCCTTGTCCTGGCGCTGGGCACCACTGAGCAGAGTCTGGCCCCAGCCTCTTGCCCCCCGGGGGCCCTTGAGCTCTTGCTCAGCCTTGCTCAGCTCCCCTCTGGGGCTGCTCTGCTCCAGCTGAACAGCCCCAGGGCTCTCAGCCTTTCCTGGCCACACAGATGCTCCAGGCCCCTCAGCATCTTCATAGCCTCTGCTGGACTCTCTCCAGTAGTTCCCTGGATTCCCTTATGTGACAATAAATAACTGGTGCAACACATATGCTGTATCTATACTTTGACCTCTTTGCTTCCATCCTGTGGGTACGTTGCCCTCTCCTTTGAATACCTCTTCTCACTGCTTAGTCTTCAGGCAGCTCCCAGGCGGAGAGAGATGGAAGGGGACCACCAAAAGGTGGTGTGTGTCCTCACTGCTGGAGAGCTGCAAAGGTAGCTCAGACCTCCCTTGTCTGGACCTGTGTGCTTGAGGAGCTCTCGAGCTCCGTTCCAAGGCCCTCAGAATTGCATTAGAATCCTGTCGTTGCTTTTGCTCTCTGTACCGTCCGTCACCAGTCAATCCAATATCCAACTCTGGACAGTTTTATAAGGCACAGCAGGATACTACCTGCACAAAGTGGTGGTGTAATGTTTAAAGAATGGTCAGTTCCTAACTTGTTTTGTTTTCATATAGTATTTAGGCCAAACCTGAAGATTGTATCTTTTTTGGTTTGAAAATCTTACGCTGGAAAACTCTCCCCTCCCCCTTTTTGTTAAAGGTGACGGAGAAGACAGCCGACCAGGGATGAGAGGTGGCCACCAGATGGTTATAGATGTTCAGACAGGTGAGTAGTTGCGTATTCTTAATTAACTTAATTATCTAATCAGAAATTTTCCAGATAGATATGGAATTATGTTTTTCTTCAGAGACTTATTTTGACTCAAGGTTTAGGGGAAAAAAAATTGCACTTTCTACTAGCTGGATTAAATACTCTGCTTTTCTCTCCGGACCTATACTCCAGTTGCCTTTCCCACTCCTCTCCTTCCCTATTAGTTCTCTCTTACTCCTTAGTCGTTGTCTTAACTAAGAAACCAAGAACAATAATTTATAAATTTTTGTCCCCCCTACCCTCTTTGAGCAGGGGCTTAAACAGGAGAAGAGAAATTAGGGCTGTTAAATTTCCCTTATCTGCTACATACTCTGCTCTTTGGAATAGCTCTCAAGCCGTAGATCTGATGTGTTGAAACATTCCTTGTATTTTGGCTCGAGTGGCTTCTCATTTCCACAGCGTGCAAGAAACTCCTGTTAAATATAATTTGTTACCTGTTTTTTACAAAAATCTTTCCCGTAGCAATTTAAAGAATGGTTCATTCTCTCTTTCAAAGAGACCAGGGAGTAAAGAAAGGAGGGGGGAGGTCTAACCAACAGTTCTAGTGCTTGTTGTTCTCCGTAATTTTCTGTGTCTTTGCTGCTTGTTCGTTTAAGCAGATTTCCGTGGTATGTCGTTCCTTGCTAAAATAAGGAACGCATCTGCCTGCAGCTTTGCGAAGTACGTGATGTGTGTGAGGAAAAGGGTGGATCGTAGGAAAGGAGAAGCAAGATCGAGGTGTCAGCAGCAGAGAGGAAGAGAGGGTGGCATTGAGGGAGCTGGCCAAAAACGAGCAGGGCCGTATCTGTTGTGGTCATACGGAGGGGACTGAAGCATGTGACAGGAGAGTTGCCTTCAAGAGTAATTTGCTAAGTCATGGTGACCAAGTGAAAACGCAGCAGTAGCCGCAGTCTTTGGCTTTTCCTCAGGGTGTAGTTTCTGCCCTAGAGGAAGCACTCGAGTTATTTTGTATATAAAAGCGAACTTTTTCTTTTCTTTTCTTTCTTTTTCCCCCCTCCCTCTTCTGGTGGAAAGGGGTTGAGCTTCATTAAAGTGCTGCTGGAGGATGGCCGGTGTGGGTGGCCACAAAAGAAGCTGTGAACGCTCCCTAGTGGCCTTGGTGAATAAGTAGACAGGGGCTGTCTCAGCCGAGCCGAAGAGACGTCAGGCTTGTCAACTTGGAAGTGGTAGTCCTTTAGATCTCCTGAAAATAAGATATTCATGGGAGTGTGAGGCTTTATTTCCATTCCTCTTGATTTTCTTAAAGCCTGGTGAGCTTATTACCTCTGACTTGAGTTTTCACACTGCTTTAACAAGGCAATAAAAAGCCACGCTATCTTTTAACTTTCACAAACTGGCCGGAGAGCACCCCTTGATGTTGAGTCTCAGTGTGGAAGAACTGGATCTCTCAGTCCACTCTTGCTGCAGCTCTAGCCAGTGGTGGTGGGAATCCTTCAGAAAGTTTATCTGTGGAATATTTGGGAAGTTGCTCTTAGTTCTCCTTCCAGGCCCACTAAAGCTTGTAAAAAACCTCAGTGTTTCGAGATGAGCTGTTTTGCCATTTAATTTGGCTCCTGAAGAGACCGGAGGAAGTTCTTGGTGCCTTTACTCTTAAAACTAACCGCTGCTGATTGCTAGAGTTTTCCTTTGGATTATAGGTAGAGTTTAATGAGACTGTGGGAATGTAGCCAGTTATGTCAGGATGCGTTTTACAGACTGGAGCCATGAAACTCCGTGACTAACCTTGAGCAAATCCAGTGCTAATGGAAAAAAGCAGCAGCAGCATATGCTTTCCTTCAGAGACGTCCTCCCTTCCTTACCCACACACTTGTTGAGTTGTTGGTTTGGGGTTTTTTTTCAGAAATCTTGGGCAACCAAGCTAAAATAAGCTCACTTTGCACTCCTTGTTAGATGGGTGGGGTCCTTTTATAAAATGAATATTTTTGTCAACTTTAATCTTTTAGAAATGGAGGGAAACACCAAAATCATACATTTAAGGAGGTTCTGAAGTTTCTTATCACATGGAAGAAGTGTCGAAAGCAAATTTCAGTCTCTGATGTCCGGATCTCTGTAGCTATAACTGGTTCTGCTTTTTGATTAACCTCAAGGAAATATTGCCACAGAATCATAGACTGCTGGGGGTTGGAAAGGACCTCTGGAGATCACCTTGTCCAGCCCCTCTGTTCCAGCAGGGCCATCCAAAGCAGAGGGCCCAGCATCACATTGTTCAGGTGGGTTTGGAATCTCTCCAGAGAAGGAGACTCCGGAAGCTCTCTGGGCAGCCTGGGCCAGGCTTCAACCCCCTCCCACCGAAGAAGTTTATCTTCATGTTTAGATAGAACCTCCTGGTCCTCATGTTTAGGTGGGACCTCCTGGGTTCCAGTTGGTGCCCAGTGTCCCTTGTCCTGGTGCTGGGCACCACTGAGCAGAGTCTGGCCCCAGCCTCTTGCCTCCTGCCCTTTAGATACTGATAGGATTGATCAGATCTCCTCTCAGCCTTCTCTTCTCCAGCTGAACAGCCCCAGGGCTCTCAGCCTTTCCTGGGCACAGAGATGCTCCAGTCAATATTAACCAGTTATTACTCACTACAAAAATGCCAGTTTACTTTTAATAAATTGTGTAATAGTCCCGAGCCCTCTGTACGCACGTGTGTCAGCGTTGGGATAGAGGATACGGCTGGTAAGCGGCGGAGCTCCATCTCGAGTTACTGATGGTGCGTTGAGTCACCGAGACTCTATTTATGCTCTTAAGTTTCAGGTAGAATATAGTTTAACTTGGTCTAAACTGCCTTTTAGCCTGTTTTTATCTTGCAATTAGGAAAGTAACTGCAAGAGCAATTCTGGCACCTCTGCTGGCAACCGGTAGCTTGTGCTGTAGCTCATTTCCATCGGCTGTTCGTGCTCCTAGTACCTGCTGCAGCTTCTCAGAATAAATGTAGTATTTCCTCTGCTTTCAAAACCTCTTTAGTCAGCTTGAAATGAAAGCGTGGGAAGTTGGGGATACAGAACTGAGAATGCAGCCTCATCCTCCTGTATGAAAAATAAATAAATTGGGAGTTACCGATTCTCACAATGTCTTCCAGGCTTTTCGTTGTGTTAGCACTCAGATGGGAATGAGTGCGGATGGAAGAATTAGGAAGTTGGTTTTGGTTTGCAGAGGCAGAAACATTTACTAAGAGGCATTCCTGGTTATAGTTGGAAACCACTGTTACATACTTTAAAGTTTTGGAGTGTAAATGAAAACATAAGGCTCCTTCTAGTACTTAATTGGGGCCTACAAGAAAAATGGAGAGAAATTTTGTATAAGGCCGTGTAGTGATAGGACAGGGGGTACTGACTTTAAACTGAAAGAAGATGGATTTAGTTTAGATATAAGGAAGAAATTCTTCACCATGAGGATGGGGAGACACTGGAAAAGGCTGCCCAGAGAAGTTGTGGACCCTGGTAGTGTCCAAGACCAGGCTGGATGGGGCTCTGAGCAGCCTGCTCTAGTGAGATGTGTCCCTGCCTGTGGCAGGGAGCTTGGAACTAGATAATCTTTAAGGTGTTTTCCAACCCATCTATAATTGTTTGTTATTTCTGCTTTTCCCTGTAAGGTACATGTCTTCTGTTGGTCTCCACAGGGCAGACTGGGGAATTTTCTGCTCTTTTCCACAAGGGAGAGAAAGTATTTGGGTAGTCACAACCCAGGTGCAACGACTGAAACAAAAATCATAGGATCACAGAACGTCAGGGGTTGGAAGGGACCTCGAAAGATCATTGAGTCCAACCCCCCTGCCAGAGCACAATCACCTAGAGTAGGTCACACAGGAACAGACCCAGGCGGATTTGAGTGTCTCCAGAGAAGGAGACTCCACAACCTCTCTGGACAGCCTGTTCCAGCCTCTGTCACCCTCACTGGGAAAAAGTGTTTCTTAGTGTTTACCTGGAAGCTCCTCTGCTCCAGTTTGCACCCATTGCCCGTTGTCCTATCATTGGACATCACCGAGAAGAGCCTGGCTCCGTCCCCCTGACACTGGCCCTTTCCATATTTATAAATATTCCTGAGGTCACCCCTCAGTCTCCTTTTCTCCAAGCACTAAAAGAGAAAACAACCCCCAAACTACAGGAGAACCTCCTGTGTGCAGTGCTCGGTGTCAGTCATGAAAAGCTACCCTGCTGTTTATGTAGGACCTAGTGAAATACTCCAGCAGTAGAACACAGGCTGGTGTATCATACGGTGTTCCTGGGTGCATTGAGCCCTAATGCAGTTCTGGGTGAGGATGTTGGTGTGTAGCACTGGTACCGTGATTAATTAACCTTGATTATGCCCTCTCAGGCCTTTTTAGGATTCAACTACAGCCTGCATTTCGAAATAGCGATGCTGCTTCTGGAGACAAGTGGGAATGGGCAAGTGGGTTGCCAAATTCGAGTTTTAAGGAATGGCTTCAGTACTTTGGAGGAATATGAGTACTGTGTCTTGGTGATTTGATTAATAATCCCTTAGCTAAGGTGGAGTTGATCTCTTCTGCTCTTACAGGGCGGACACAATTTTCTGGGATTGACAGTGTAACCCATCAAACCATATAATTTATTTTGGTAGCAGAATTATAAAGCGTATAGAAATCATTCTATTAAACCCCAAAATCTTTTGTGATATGTCCTGTTTGTTTAAATGCTCATCTTTTATTTCATTTAGATAAAGCCTTCTGAAGTTTTCTGACAAGACTGTTTTAGAAATAATAGCTGAGCAACCAGCATGACTTTTTTTTTTAATCTGCATTTCTCTTCTCTTTGCAAGTAAAACACTTTTTTGAAGGATAATATTAACGAAATGGTCTTTATTGATGCGTTACCTCTGTTCACCGACCGAAGCGAAACGACTCTGCAATTTCGGTTGTATGTTATTTCGCCCTTCCTTTCGTAGGAAGGAATTCTTCTTCATTCTGTTAGGGAAGTGAGAGCAGATCTGTAGGTAGGGAGCCGTGGGAGATGCAGAGCAGAGGGCCCGGTGTGCCCACAGCCTGTGTGGGCAGCGACGAGGCCGGTTCCAAAGAAGCGTGGAAAGGTGAAAAAGATGAAGGGAGAGCAGCAGATAGGAAGACGGATGCTGTTTTGCCTGAGGAAAAACACTGCTATCCATAAGATATTTAAAGACAGGACTTGTGTACAAGATGAAGGGATCTCTGAAGCAAAACACAGATGGCTTCTAAGCTCTCAAACACAAACAGCTGCTGAATCCTGGAGGTTACTCAACTTCACATTTGAGAGGAAGATCTGTGTGCCTACCCAGACCAGCCCTAGCCTGAAAAAACTTGCAGCCACCCACCTTCTACGCTGAACCCTGATTCAGAAACTGAGGGCTGTGGTATTTCAAGAAAATTCAAGGTCTGGCTTTATGATTGTGCTCTAAGGGCTCCTTACAGAGCGGACAGTGCTGCTTGCAGGTAACTAAACCTGTGGTTACTTCATAGGTCAGTGACATCCTTTTGTTGAAAACTTTTGAGATATCTTATCCCTGGATTTTTTTACTTGTTGAACAAGTTCTTCTTACCTCTAGGGACACTGATTCTCAAATATACCTTCAGCAAGTTTGGGATGGTAGCAAATTGGGAGGGTGATCACAGAATGTCTTTGGTTGGAAGAGACCTTCAAGATCATTTAGTCCAACCTTTGACCAAACACTGCAAGCTCATCACTAAACCATGTCCCTAAGCACCAGGTGATGGCTGATGACCTAAAGAATAGGACTGTGAGTCAAAGAGACCCTGATGGGTTGACTTGGAGACCCTTGTGAGGTTCAGCCAAGGCAAACGCAGGGTCCTGAACGTGGGCTGTGACAGCTGTGTGCAATGGTATAAGCTGGGGACTGACCGGAGAGAAGATTGTCGAGGTGATAGANAGATGTGTCCCTGACCATGGCAGGGAGCTTGGAACTAGATAATCTTTAAGGTGTTTTCCAACCCATCTATAATTGTTTGTTATTTCTGCTTTTCCCTGTAAGGTACATGTCTTCTGTTGGTCTCCACAGGGCAGACTGGGGAATTTTCTGCTCTTTTCCACAAGGGAGAGAAAGTATTTGGGTAGTCACAACCCAGGTGCAACGACTGAAACAAAAATCATAGGATCACAGAACGTCACGGGTTGGAAGGGACCTCGAAAGATCATTGAGTCCAACCCCCCTGCCAGAGCACAATCACCTAGAGTAGGTCACACAGGAAGAGACCCAGGCGGATTTGAGTGTCTCCAGAGAAGGAGACTCCACAACCTCTCTGG